>PKQL01000730.1:0-13015 GCA_002916455.1 Penicillium sp. CF05 | reverse complement strand
AAAAAAAAAAAAAAAAAAGGCTGAATCAAGCCCTGGCATTTAATAGAAGTCGCCACGCATTCGCCCGCGAGCACTGGTATTACACCAGTCACACTACCGGACAGGTTAGTATACTACGGGGCCCTCGGTTGGTGAAAGACACGTACCAGTGTGTTCGAGCATCCTTCATTGTGCTGAATGCAATAATCACCCTGGCAACCTTGGCATGTGTGCTGGCATTCTAGCTTACAGGAAGCACACTATTATGGTCAGAAAAGAACTAACATCCTAAAACCAGAGAGTTACTCACAGTAGGGCCACATTCCCAGCAGTCTTTGCTTACACCTCGTTCCAATCTCTACATGACAGGGATCAGCGACATGGACGGTTGGCAGGACAGATTCAATTTCAACATACCTCACGTTCCTGCAGTTCAGCGGCACTGGGGTGGACTGCAGTCTGATGCGGGGACAGGCTTACCCGTACAGGCTGTGGGTTTGGTAGACAGTTACCACAGAACCATTTATTGCACCGATGGCACCAACAGTTGGTGAGGCAGTCTGCGCAGCGGGCAATAAGGACCGGATGCTCGCCTGGAATTAGCTCGGGCCGTTTCGCCGCTGCAACGCTAGATGAGTGCAATGGCGGGGGACTAAGCATTGGAAATTGAATATCTGGGGACTGGCTCCAAATAGCCGGACCTTCGGGGGAACTGTGGCAGCCGTCACATCCACGGGGCCCGAGGGCTACGGTGGCCACGGCAGGTCCGAGCAACGGAACTTCAACCGGGGTGCCCTCCGCGGTCGAAGGGTATAGATTGGGATCGTGTCTCGGGCCACGACAAAGAGCAGCGTCAAAGGCAATGATGCCCTCACATTTCTTGAGCACCTGAGCCCAACCTTCCTCGAGGGTGTGCTTGAAAAGCTTCCCTGATGCGCTGTACCACTCGTTTTGCTGCTCTCCCGATGAGGATCCCGCGGAGGCGCCATCCTCCTGATCAGAGTTAGATGGGGTTTGGCTGGGTGTCCGTGAATTCCCCACACGGGTTCCCCACCAGTCTCGGTATCGGGGTCGTGCCACTGCTCGAGGTCCCGTGTGCATGGGAGAGAAGTGGTAGATGCCCTTCACTCTCGGAGTACCAGCAGGGCGTGAAGGCCGAACGGCATGCTGAATGACCTGCATGAGCTTGCGTTCGTTGAGATGGCGACATTCGCGAATAGACAGGATATTGACGTTGAAACGATCCGTCAAAATGATATCGGCCACCAGATCAGCCGGCACTGAGACCCCGTCCAAGATCAGAGTGCGCACATCTTGCAATATACCTCGGCGTTCGAGACTTGTAAAAATGCGCTTCAATGGTGCGGAGTAGATCTCGTCCTCGGTCTGGGAGTCGTTCTCCGCTTGTGTTACTGTAGGGACTTCTGCGCCCCGACAGCGGGACAGATCAAGATGCCGAAATACATATGGCGTCTGAGTGATCACGGTGTGTAGGCGGCGTGAAGTTGAGCTCAACGTCATCAAGGAAGATACTGATAGATATGGTGCCATCTGGTCGAGGACCAAACAATTGCTCAGAACATCCTCTAGTCCCGTTCGGTGAGGGGATTCCGGTGCTATAGATTGCATATTTGATACCACCCGTTCAGTGGGTAGTTCCCGCACGACGGGCTCCAGGCCGAGTTCCTTGAGCGTCAAGCGGCGAGACCCATAAAAATCGGGGGCGCGGCCGATCAGATCCTGCCTGTAAGCAGTCATAGCGCCTACGGCGAGTTCATCACCATGGAATCCAAATGGTGAGGCATTGGGTTGAATATCCCGGAGGGCAGCACGGGCTTTGATCAGCTCACTTTCCAGGAGATTAATCGTCGATTGTAAGACGACAGACATGGCTTCGGTTCTCTTAGGGTCAATTGCAAAGGCTATAGAAGACCAAAGGTCGGACATAGTCCGGTAGATTTATCCAGGGAATAGGGAAATTAAAGTATAGAAAAAGGGGGGAAGGGGAAGGGAATAGTTTAAATGAACAGGGGATTCGGATAAATACGATCATTGGAATTGTCTGGTCATTCCTGAGTCAGATTTGGCAAAAAAGAAAAAAGGAGAAAAAAAAAAAAATAAATAAATAAAGAAGTACTCTGTACAACATAGAGTATAGAATGGAGGTGTGGAGTTTGTGGAGAGAATCCCTAGTATGGAGTACGGAGTAGATCAGGAAGATTCCATTTTTGAAATATATTATAAATATTATATACTATACTATCTACCTATGTTGTAGGTACAACATATACTATAGTTATATTCTATACAACATACCCTATATATTGATATTCTAATTCGATTGAGTAAAAGAGAGATAACCGGGCCTACCAAAAATGGACTGTCGGTCAACAACTTAGTTCGCATGTGTTGGATGTACATACAATATACATATGTACGTACATAAAACAGATCTCTTTCAAGAATTACATATAATTGTATTCTAATATTATATGATTTTCCACTCTAAACCTCTGTCTTGGCCGTGCAAGGGATTAAGAAGTCCAGAATACGTAGAAGTGCTCCCCATATTATGGAAAGTGGATCTGGGTATCTCAAGGGGTCAAGTACTTTTTTGTAGAGGACGTTGGGAAATGATCCGCTGGTCACGCGCAAGTCCACGTCAGTCTAAACCGGCAAGGGGAGAAATGCGTGGTCCAATGGGTTTAATCTATATTAACCGATGTATACATAGATTCTTTCAACTGGACTTTTGATCTCATAACAATATACATATGCACATTATATGCTAATACATTATCTAGATACACATAAAATACTCCGTATACCTATATACCTTATACTAATATGGAGTACATTCTCGGAGACACTTTTTATTTTTTAATTTTTAATTTTATTTTTTTTTATAACCTGCCAAGACAATAGTCAGAGATCCCTGAATTCCGCGCCAAGGCCTATTGAGACATCTCTGATCTACACGGTCCGCGGCATCGTGCCAAGCCTTCACTCGAGGACTATGTACGGAGTACAGAGTACGGAGTACAGAGTACGGAGTACAGAGTACGGAGTAACCAACTACGTTTTATGTGCCATTCGAGATAAGCTGAAGCTGCCAAGCCCTGTGATGCAGATCCTCCTCTTCGCCAGTTGAGAAAAAGAGTCCAATCAAAGTTCCGTAGATCTACTTTTAGGATCTCCTTGCACGTCAGATCACATATCCCAGTACCAAGTAGATGGCTGATACACTACTCCGTACATGTAGTTGGACGGAGAGTATGCACCGTGGCCAAGCAGGCAGTCGCCCCAAAGAGGTTGCCAAGGAATAGTTACACCTCTACACATCACCCGAAATAGGATCTTGACACGTCGCACAACTATGCATTCACTTTGGGGTGAGAATTATCAGGGTAGGATTAGAACTAGTGATACAATGTCGCCGATCGTTCCCCCAAGCCCCCGGGATCCACCCCCCGCTTCGGAGAGGACTCTACTTCCACAGCTTCGACACGGCCACCTCCTTATCATCGTGCTTGTTGAGAATCTTGGCGGTGGCCAGGTCAAAGTCTTCTTGTGTGACATGAACCCGACGCTCGCGGAGTGCATACATTCCTGCCTCTGTACAGACACCCTTGAGCTCGGCTCCAGAGCACCCGTTCATCTTCTCGGCAATCTTGGCCAGGTTGATCCCACGGGTCAGATTCATCGACCGAGAGTGGATCCGCAAGATGTCGGCACGGGCTTCGACGCTACAAAAGAAGTAAAGTTAGTATCGTGTTCGAGAAGGAAAGAAACAATCCATAAACAACGGGGGTGAAGTGGGTTGGACTGACGATGGAGGGGGGAATTCGATCTTTCGATCAATTCGACCAGGCCGAAGTAGGGCAGGATCCAGAATATCCAGTCGATTGGTCGCCATGATAATCTTAATGTTCTTCGTTGGCTCGAAGCCGTCCAACTGGTTCAACAACTCCAGCATGGTACGTTGCACCTCCGAGTCACCGCCTCCTGATGAATCTATCCGGCTTGATCCAATACTGTCAATTTCATCCATAAAGATGATACTTGGTGCATGCTCCCGTGCCATGACGAAAAGCTCACGCACCATCCGACTACCTTCACCGATGTATTTCTGGACCAGTTCTGAACCACTCACTCGGATGAAGCGACAGTCGGTATGGTGAGCGGCTGCTCGAGCAAGCAGGGTCTTGCCGGTTCCAGGTGGACCGTAAAGCAAGACACCCTTCGGCTGTGCGATACCCAGAGATTCAAAGAGCTCGGGGTGCTTGAGGCCAAGCTCGATGACTTCTTTGATTTCCTTGATTTGCTGGTCTAGGCCACCAATCATGTCGTAAGTGCTGTCGGGGACCTTCTCGACCATCATGAGTGCAACCAGAGGATCGACCGAGGACGGCAACATCTTCTCCAACTTGTAAGAGTCAGACAGGAGAGCGACTCGCTTGCCCACAACGAGTTTGCTAATGTCCACACCATCAGAGATATCCACCACTGCGATCAAGGAAATCATAGTGTTAGTGTAAGCCCGGTCATCAAAAGCCAAGATGATTGGAATGGACAAAGCCTACCGTATTTTCCTTCCGGGTGTACCTTCACCAGAACCTTCTTGGTGCTCATCACCTTCACCACCTCGCCAACGTAGGAGCCAGGTTGTTGCAGCAAGCCAAGCTCTTCGCGCAGTAGACGGACTCTCGAGTTGTAGTCATTGCGCTGCGCTTCTAATCGTCGTAGAACGGCCTGGCCTTGAATAATCTCGAGCTTCATGCCCTCGATTTTATTGCGATAGTAATTGTCCAGAGCCATGATGGCGAATGGGCTGATGACGCTATAGAGACTCAAGGGCTGTCTGTCTTGCACAGAGCACAGATGAAGTAAAGAAAAAGACTTTTATCTTTCCGCTCAGAGAATGGTATGTCGAGAATTCGGTCAGGAGAGATGTAACTCGGGGGTAGAAACGGAGAAGTGTGAAGCTGGGGTTTGGCGAGCAGAGCAGTCCAGCTGTACGTGAAGCTCAGGTCCGGTGCCCGTTCAGTTGAGCTGACTAAGAGAGAGAGAGAGACAACAATTGCAGCCTGAGATATCAGGTTACCTAAAGAAAGCAAACAAGTCAAACACCCAGTTTTGTATCCATGGATGAGAACTTCGAGAGCTCCCCGCCCAATGAGTCAGCTGTGGATTTAATTGGGCGGTCAGGCCTTGGAGCTGCCCCGATGGGCTGATGATCGGGTCATCTGCAACGAGAAGGCAACGGTCAAAGAGCCATTTCTCTCCTTAGGCATACATATTTATTTTTTTCCCACGAGTTTCGTCCTAATTGAACCTGCAATGATTTATATGCATCTCAACTAATGAAACTTTCCTTGACATTCTTGATTCCTACGTTTCACCTAGATATATTGGGTCCAATAATGTCACTGGGAACTTCGGTCTCATCGCTTTGACCTTTTTCTCTCTCTCACTTTATTTTCGGACAACAAAGACATCATAAAAGAGAGAGGAGTCCCTTGTCTTTACGATCTCTTTCTTACTCTCCCCCCCCTCCCTTGCTTCTAAGGTTCACTGTGTACTTGTCAAATCACAGCATCATGGCCGGTGATAAAGGAGACTCTGACTCTCCGGAGTCCACGCAGCCATCTGCAGCGGCGGGAACCGAAACACCGACTTCTGGACCAGTGCCTCCATTTAGATCATCTGCCTCCACGCGGAGAACATACGGTAAGCTTGCCGTTGGTGTAACCTACGACAACGACGGCTTGGGCTGATCCAAAACTGCAGGTACACTCGATCCATCCTCCCTCGAGGCGACCAATCCTGAAGTCCGTGATGATGGCCAAGAGCAGAGTTCGACTTGCGCATTTACGACCCAGTCGTCCACAGTACCTGATAAGCCTCGAAAGCCCTCGGTATCGCGTCGGATGTCTTCCAAACGTCAAATCCCCCACAGGGGGCAAGGGTTCTCGACAGACGATGATGTCAATGAGGTCAAGCAATATATGACAATGAAGCAAAGTGCGAACGCGCAACAATCCCCCAGGATACGTCCACTACGGGCGCAAAGCTCGACCTTGAGACGACGTCCCAGCGTTCGTCCCAGACCCTCTCCAAGGGCCGATTCGGAGGGTTACAATGCGGACGAAATAGGCTTGTCTGAACCAAGTCTGGATTATGAAGAAGACATCCCTTTTAAACAGGCTGGGCATAGCAGCGGAGGGGAGAGTGAGGATGGCGAGGAGGAGGATAGCATGGAAGACGATGAAGACGCAACCAGCGATGCTGAGAGCTTCACACTCAAAGACCGTCAACAGGCCATCAACGAAACACATCCGTTTGGTATCAGGATCTGGAAGCCTGCGTTGTACAAGAAGAGCCGTTCTGTAGAGAAGACGGCTGAGGGTGATATCCACTCATCTCCTGGAGGCTATGTCAGTCCCATGCTTTTTTTGACCAATCTGCTATGGTCTTTGTTCTTTGGATGGTGGCTTGCCCTTTTCGCTCTGTTGGCCGCTGTTGCATGCTTTTTCTTTTCCTATTCATCCAGTGCTGTGGCATACGGAAGAGTATTTGCAGGTCTTTCGCGATACCTGTTGTACCCGTTCGGATCATATGTTCTTTTGGAGACAGATGAGAATTATGCCGAAGAAGATGAGGGCGAGGGACGCAGTATCAGCGAATATGAGCAATGGCAGAGTGGCGACCTGGAACATGGTCGTCTTTTCTTCGGGCCTCGCAGAAATCGGTCCCTGGTCGGTAGACGAAGAAACAGCGTCGATTCAGCCGGTGAGCAAGACAGCCTTCTCGGGAGGCCGCAGCGTGGACAGCGCGAAGACTCTTCTCAGCTCGCTCAATCCAAGCGTCGCCTGTTTGGGCGGGGCGAATGGACCTTGGGTCGTGTCGTGTTCTTCGTGTTCTTCTACTTCTTGGTCGGCCCGTTGATGCTTATGGTATCGCTCATCTGCTGGCTCTTGGTGTTTTGGATTCCCATGGGCCGTGTAACGATTACACTTGTGAGCCATTTACGCAGACATCCATTAGCACTGTCCTTCCATTCCGATTCCAGATATGCTAGACCGAGCACTACCTCATCTTCGTCTTCCATCCTTCTTTGCACCTACAGAGCTGCAGGAACGAGGTACTGGAAATACACTCTCGATGGAACCAACATCTTCCTGATCAATCTTCTTGGTGTGGTTGTGTTTGTGATTTTCGACTACTATGTTTTGGGCCAATTCTTGGGCTTGCAGAACTGGCTCACACATCCGGCCTTGATCTTCCCTCTTGCTCTGCTCTCCATTATTCCTCTGGCCTATTTTATTGGGCAAGCCGTCGCCTCGATCTCCGCTCAATCTTCTATGGGTTTAGGTGCTGCCATCAATGCTTTCTTCTCAACTATCGTAGAAGTCTACCTCTATTGTGTCGCTTTGACTGAGGGCAAGGCTCAGCTTGTCGAGGGAAGCATCATCGGTAGTATCTTTGTCGGCATCCTGTTTCTCCCCGGTCTGTCCATGTGCTTCGGCGCACTCAAACGCAAGACCCAACGGTTCAATGTGAAATCAGCCGGTGTGACCTCGACGATGTTGTTGTTTGCAGTGATTGCTGCTTTCGGTCCAACTCTCTTCTACCAGGTTTATGGCAGTGTAAGTTTCACCTCTTTTCGCAAACGAAGCTAAACTGACCGGTGCATAGCATGAGCTAAACTGTCACTCGTGTGTCAGTTCCCTCGATCCAGAGACACGCGATTGCCGTCGCTGTTATTTCTCACAAACAGCGGCTGTCGATGACCAGTTCTTCCAGAGGGCGGTACAGCCGTATGCATGGATCGCCGCTGTTTTCTTGTTCCTTTCATACGGCATCGGCCTATGGTTTACTCTCAGGACCCACGCTGCTCTTATCTGGGCATCAGAGATGGAAGAAAAGAAGAATTCCCAGGCACCTGGCGCCCAATCTGCGCAAGATCCGTTCTACGAACCACGGCACCTGCTGTTCCCAAATGCCCAACCCGAAGCATCCGGTGCCGCTTCTGGGCCCAAAGATTCGATCCGCGAATCTCAGCTGTATAAACGAATTCTAGGCCAGTCATTAAAGCATTTTGGCTTGGAAGACAATGACCCGGGCAATTGGGACGGAGTTGGAAGTGAAGCTACCACAGACATCAAAAGCAATTTCCCACACTTGGTGCCCCCCAATTCCAGCGGTGAGGAAGGTTGCCCCGTGCCAAAGTTTGTCCGTAGTATGGCCAAAGAAGACAACGAGCGTCTAGTACGCCAGTTCACGGAAGTGGCAGCAACAGCAGCAACGGTGGCTGCTCGGGATGCGGCTCGAAGTCGCAAGTCCAATGTCCAACACCATCAAGCTTCCGTTCGTCAAGCTAGCCGCCCTGGTCCAGAGCGACCACGAAATACAGCTGGAGAAGAGCTTGAAGATCTCGGGTTGGCTGTGGATCCCACTCATGCTAGCGGAGGGCATGATGCACCCAATTGGAGCAAAGTTAAAAGCTCTGTCATTCTTCTTGGGGCAACTGTCCTCTATGCAGTGATTGCTGAGATTCTTGTCAACACAGTTGATGTTGTGCTAGAGAGCGTGGATGTTGATGAGAAGTTCCTCGGCATTACTCTTTTCGCGCTGGTGCCAAACACGACGGAATTTCTGGTAAGTTGGTTATTAAAGGCTCTCTGTCTGAGTCGATTTTGAATCTTGTATTGTTAACTAACACACCCAACAGAATGCCATCTCATTTGCCATGAACGGAAACATTGCATTGTCTATGGAAATTGGATCTGCCTACGCACTGCAGGTCTGTCTCTTGCAGATTCCCGCTGTAGTATTCTTCAGCGCTTTCTATGGCCGCTCGCTGGACCCATCTGAGCTTGTCAGCCACTCATTCAAGTAAGATAGCTCTTTTTTTTTTTTACTTTTCATTCCTTCTCCAACTGAAGTGCTATGGCTAACAAAATAATTCAACAGCCTGATATTCCCCCAGTGGGATATGATCACCGTTATTCTGTGCGTCTTCCTTCTCTCGCATGTATATGGCGAAGGAAAGAGCAACTACTTCAAGGGATCCATCCTCGTACTCACCTACCTCGTCGTTCTGCTTGGTTTCCATATGTCGGGATATGTGAATATGGACAGCATGGGCGTGGATCGCTTTGATACCCTAGCCGTAGGCGGCATCAGTAGTTCTGACAAGTTCTACACTGTCGGCCGAACAAGAGGCGGGGTGGCCTACTAGACAAAGTGCATATAGTGCATATATTGACTGGTGATGGTGGCTTTTTTTGCACAAGGCATCCATTGGCTTCTCCGAAGTAATGTTGCATAGCGAGCTTCTTTTTTTTTTTTTTCTGGTTTTTCTGTTTATATGCTTGATGTTTATTATGGAGAGTGTGACTTCTTTACTTTCCTGATGACCGATGACCTGAGCTCTATAGCTCAATGCATTAGGCATGGTTTTGCAATAATTACGTGTATGATTTTGAGATTGTTATCTGAGCTTCATTCATACTTTTTATTGTGCGGTAATGACTGATACCAAGTAGCCCGAACAGAGTGATATGTGAGCCGTGACCAATATTCCAGTGCCCATGTCCTTTTATCTGTTTTTGTGAAGAGAAAATCGTCATGATCGTCACATCAAATTAGGTGGGCCTCGACTTCCAGGCCCCCACGGCGTCATCCACCATCCCACGATATTTCTGTTGCTTGAAGCACTGTTCCAGAAAGACCTCATACTTAACACCGAGCAATGCTTTCTCATTCTTATCCTCTGTCGGCAACACCTTCTTGCCAGGCTTGCTCATCCGATCCATGATATCCCATAGATCTTCAGTTTTTCCTTGGGAGTCAGCGCTGGCAGCCTTAGCGCCGAGCATAGCAGCACCGTGACATACTGCAGCATGAATATACCGAGGAATCAGCACAGGCATGTCGCAGGCAGATGCAACGAGGTTGACCAGAATGTCATTCTGGCACTGTGAGCCCGACATGAATACCGAGGTGATGCGGTGGCCTGCCTTGTTCATTGTCTCCACGATCTGCTTAGTTTGCAGCGCAATGAACTCCATGGTGGCGTAGTAGTAAATGGCAAGACCATCTACAGATTTGTCACTGGTCAGTCCAAAAATGGATCCAGTCATGTTAGCATCCCCTATAGGCGATCGGTTCCCCCACAGGTCACCATAGAAGAAAAAGTGGCGTCCTAGATAAGATACACATGGTGCTCCTTGGCCATGTGCCATCTCTTTGAGATGCTCGTTCAGATATTCGTAGATGTTGGCATGGTATGACTCGGCAATCGAAGTAGCCTGGTTGAATGCAGGGTGAGTCTCAATTACGTGCTTCAGCAATTCTCCTGTAGCAGATTGCCCACCCTCGGCCATCCAGTATCCGGGGAGAATGGTATCCCGATATGGACCCCAGACACCATCAACAAACACCGGGTCTGGTGACATGGCAAGGTGACATGTCGAGGTTCCCGCGACAGCCGCGAGGCGAGAAAAGGCCTCTGACCTATCAAGTTTGGGGATATCTGCGCTGGATTGACCTGGGTCCAGGTCGACCTTGGATCCGACGGTACCGATCCAGCCAGCGTAGGCGTCGATCACACCACTACCAATGGCGATACCAGCTGGCAGGCCTAGCTCAGCTGCAGCTTTATCGCAGAGAGTGCCAACCAACTCACCGGCACTCAAGTAATCACCGTTCTGTGTGGCACCAGCAGTCAGTCAACTGCGTCATTGTCAATTAGGGAAAGGCTCACCACCCCGTCGACTCCGCCCATACGCTTGAAGTTATCTTCAGTCAGGTCCCCCAGACCAATGTCCTGCAAGAAATCCTCTTGCCATCCCTTGACGCTCCCATCGACACCAACGGGTACGTATCCTTGCTTGCAGACCACGCTGCAGAAGCTTCGCTTTTCATTGCCCGTAGCAATGTGCGTAAGGGCATCCCCCAGATCATAGAACTTGCATTTGTCAAAGAGCTCCTTGGGCATGTGGTTCTTGAGCCAAAGAACCTTTGGGATCTCCATCTCAATTGACATCTTTCCGCCGACATAACGCAGCAGGTTGTGGTTGGTCGCATTGATCTTGGCGGCTTCCTCAACTGGACGGTGATCCAACCACAAGATCACGTTGCGGTCCGAGTCGAAGTTCGGGCCCGTTACCGAAATCGGCTCATCAGTATCATTGGAGAAAACTGACAAGGAGCAGGTGGCGTCAAACCCGATACCTCGAACCGTGTCAGGGCTGATATTGTGCTGGCTAATAGCGCGCTGAACGGCGACACAAATGCAATGCCAGATATTGGAGGTAGATTGTTCCTAGAGGCTAGGTAAGACTGATTTGGCACCCAACTTGCTTGCGCTTTTACCTACATAGTAACCGTGCTCTGGTTGCCAAAGACCAATGTTTTCCGAGGCCAACCCCACAATATCACCTTTGACGTCGATTATGCAAGCCCGAGCGCTACCTGTTCCGACGTCAATTCCAATATAATGGTCAAGATGAACTGCCAGATCCTCCCGAGGGTCACTGGATGCTTTCCGGGAGATCTGGTGCGAGGCACGACGGTAGGGCAACGAGGTCATGTTGCCGTGGAGCTCTTTACTTCTTCTTTTTTCCTTTTTCTTTTTTTCCTTTTTGAATTGATAGCTGTGGAGCTATAGGTACTAACCATATATTAGCGAGTCAAGAAACATGGAATATAGGCTAGTCGGAGCAGATTTACATGTTAATTGTGTATATTGAGATTGAGGGATGTATTACAAGAGGAAAAGGGAACTGTGTGTAGAAGAAAAATTAAGGTATATGACATCTGGAATTTGCTGACGGAGCAGTGCTAGCCGGTACCTTCGCAGTTTGTACTTCGATGGTACCTGAATGTTCCGCTATTTGACTACGATGGCTGAGGTACTGTTCATGTACCATGCAAGAGTATACTGTTTTCTATAATGTACATGCTCTGTTCTTACAATACACACACATATATATATATATATCAATATATCAGTTGACATAATTTTAAAAAACATCAGCTAATACAATACATATGTAAGTAATGTACACATGTATTCATCGGTATAACATGTATTGTATGTAATCGTGGGGTTGGAGCTCGGGAGCTCAGACATCTCCAAAACGTTTGACATCTCTCCTGTCTCCTAATTCTCATCGCCATGCGGTTTTTGCCCACCTTTCTTAGCGCTGTGTCGCTCCTGATTTCTGTCGCCAATGCCTCCCTTTCGGCTGACATCCTATATTGGCCCTTGGGATCGCCACAACCGTCCGTCCTCGCGCATATCTCCTACGACCCAGCCTCATTGAAATCGGACGTGGTCTCATATCACCCCCCAAAGGATGACCACAGCGATAGTCTAGTACGCGTTGGTCTCTACATTTCAACCCCCATGAACAAAAAGCAATGGGTCGGCAGTCTCGTGTCATTGGACTCTTTAACGGCCAGTGAACAACCAACATTCCGCCTTCACCTCGGTCCGGCCAACGAAGTCTACACTGTCTCCCTATCTGCATCGTCTGCCAGCACTCAAGGCTCAACATCTGGCCCTCGAATTGACCTCGTCTCAAACGAATCCGGGACACAGCCTCACCTGAACAGGCCAGTGATTGTCGGACCCGATGGTCAAAACCCAGAGCAACCCGAAGAAAAGTCTCTTTTGCAAAAGTAAGTTGTGGATATCCGTGTATCATTTTTTTTTATTTCTTCCGTGTGCTAATCAATAATCTAGGTACTGGTGGGTTCTTCTGATCGTCACTTTCATCAGCATGTCCGGGGGTGGCGGAGAAGGACAGTGATATTCGACTTCTCATCATATTATATCGAAATAATAATTTGAACTATACTTTGAGACCCCGTCACTCTCTTGGACAGGCTAGCTTGCGTATCTACGGGGATATAATTTCAACTACAAGTCCCAAGACATGGACCTATCCAGCAATGAGTCGGTTTAACAACCACTTTTGGCTGGAATAAACAAGTCTAATTATTGGTATCTCCTATATAGAAT
>PKQL01000729.1:0-13020 GCA_002916455.1 Penicillium sp. CF05 | reverse complement strand
CACCCGCCCAGCCCTCTCCCCCTACCTCCAAGAGGCCCAAGACACCCGAACTTCCAGCTGTTTCTCGGACTTCTTCGCTGCCCCCGCAAGCATCGGGGCAGTATTCTCCTCACGGGCCCAATGAATTCTCTCCTGTGCCAAAGCACGAAGCCATGGAAATGACCTTTGACACATCATTCCATGAACCCTCACGATCCAAAAACGATGACCTTAACTCTCGTCCAGAGTTGAGAACTGCTTCTACAATGCCGACGCTTGGTACCAGCGCCCTCGGAGCTATGGCCATGGAGCCCAATGCCTGGGCAGACCATGATGGGGGACATCGGGATGGCGAGATCTCAATGACGTTCGAATAGAGTCGGCTCTAGGGCTCTTCTCATTTTGCTTTTCTTCTCTCTCTTTATACTTTTCTTCCATTCATTCGGTTCCTGAGACTTAATGAGGCGCATGGCTTGCACATGCGGTTTGGCTTGATTATGATCCGATGTATATATGCCCGTCCATCTATGTATAGAGGCAGCCCTAGCTTTTACAATTATCATGATATGATCTCAAATTACATGCAAACGAATTGGTCCAGCTGAGTTCTTCGTCTGCTTTCTCGTGACCTCAAAGGCTAAATTACGCAGCAAATCCAACAAAGAGACCTTTGTATTTGAAAAGACATACAGCCATAAGCTAAAAACGAGATAGATAACTAATCGAGTCTTACCTAGATATTCCGATATTCCTAAGACATTGTCAGAAACCGCAGTGTCAAATCGGACTGCAGTCGCGTGTCGCGCGTTTCCCCTCAATGCCAGGTCCGGTTGGCGACAGCGGCAAATTGGACAAAAATAGAACGGGCATTTGATTGGTTCACTAATGGACTATTCGCTCACCGTCCTGCTCCCCGCCCTTCCCCTGATTTGATATCGTCAAGAACCTCACCACTTTTTTGGATATAAATTCTGGGGTTTTGCAAGTGCCACTTTGAGTTTGTTTCGTGTCTCTCTAGGTATCCTTTTTAATAGGCCTTTTGGGCCTCTCTTCTTAATGTTGTATGTAGCTTGAAGGATGTTGGACATAGATATCCGCAAACCGTAGAATAACAGTGAAAAGCATATTACTTCCTACAAATGACTTTTCAATATGTAACCATGCAATACTTAGCGTATTACGATAGTTAGATACATATGTAGATCTATAGATGTTATCTCTATGTTGTACACTCCATGATTTTCTGCCGTGTAAAAATCCAACCTTGGCGACGGTTCAACCAATCATATCCTAGCTGTTCGATATGTCGCTATAGTCCGCCGTAGCCGGGTGTCCGCATTGTCTCAGCTTCTCAAAGACCGAGTATTCTTTGTTTCGAAGACCAAAAAATCAATCCAACACAGATTCAACCTCTTAACTCGAACTCAGACACCTTTACGCGGGTATATGAAACCGCGCAACAACGCGTTCCCCCCGTCCCAAGCCCGAATTTGCCCCAGGCCTGAGCAACACGCTTCACATGAACGCGAACTACTTCTCTTTGACTCCAAGTTTTGAGACTCCCGATTCTTCCTGACGATTGATATTGGCAATTGGAGTTCTCCGCAGTCCACCATGGCCACTCAGGCCAAACCCGATCCCAGCTATGCGTCTAATCTGTTGACGAGGAGGAACGCTCCGCGCGGGCATCTTTTGTCTACTTTCAATAGACCTGAGTCAGAAGATGCGAAAGCCGAAGTCGCGGGGATCAATAAAGAGGGTGTTCATCCTAGTGTCGAGGCAAAGCTGGAGATTAATACAGACGCGGAGCCTTTAAGCTCCGATGATGAGGAAGCAGAAGGCCCCAAACCGGACATTGCCCAGCCTACCATTGAGAAAAGAGCGGAGATCGATGCAGATGCCGAACCTTTGAGCTCCGACGAAGAGGAAGTCGAAGACCCCATGCCAGACATCGCTCAACCTAGCATCGAGAACAAGCCAGAGAGTACTACAGACACCGAGCCTCTGAGCTCCCCGTCTCTCAGCTCTCTATCTCCCATTCCCGATGAACTGGAGGAAGTCCCGAAGTCGAGCGCTCCTCAGTCTAGCATCAAGGCAAAGTTGGATATCGACACCGACGCCGATCCTCTAAGCTCTGATGAAGAGCAAGTTAGCGATAGCGATGCTTCCCTACCTCGCAAAGAGAGGAACTATACGACTATGACTTTGGAGAAGAAGCTTGCGGAAGGAAACAATGGGGGGTACAGTAGTCCACAAACTCATAATAGCTACTCTCGCAAAGGCACTTTTTCGCGAACCCACAGCGCCATGACGGGCTCCGATGATGAGGAGGACCTATTTTTCTTCTCCTCGCAGAGCCACAAGCGGCAAAGGGCAACAAAATATGCGTCCAAGGCCAGTTATTTTAATAGGCCGTCTTTCCCCCCACGACCGACTGAGAAAGCGAAAGAGCCGTCACCAGTCGAGGAAACCCCCAAAGAACCCGAGGAGACATTCATAATGCCAAAGGACATTGAAAATTCGAGTTTCCGAGAACCTCGTGGCGGGGAAGACTCAAACTCCAGTTTCTCACACGGCCCATACACCATGGAGGAATACGAAGCAATGTTGCTTGACGATGATTCACCTCTTTCATCCCCATCTTCTTCCACTTATGAGCAAATGTCGCAGTCAGAGGAACTCGCAGCGAAAGAGAACCGCCAACCATCACCACCCCGCCGAGCCCTGTGCCCAATGTGCCATAAGGAAGTAGACTGGGCATCGCTGGAAATTTTCAAGGCACAGCCGAAGCAAAGAATCCGCGAGCAGGTCATGTTCTGCGAATCGCACAAACTTCGCAGTGCGATGGACTTGTGGCGTGAGCGAGGGTACCCGAATATTGACTGGGATGGGTTTGAAGAGCGTGTTCAGAGCTATTTCCCCCAACTTGAAAAGCTGCTTGTACCTGGTGCTTTCTCTTATTACCGAAACATTCTCAGTACCTCTTTCGCGCCAGGGAAAGCGAGAAACTTCCGTGTGAGAGTGAGTGATGGCGAGAGACTTGAGACGATGACCTGTGGTTATTATGGTACCATGGGTGCAACCAAAATGTATGTGGTATATAACCCCCTGCTTCATTGCACTAAGCTAATATCTATGCTCAATCTAGACTAGAGACAATCATTCGTCGTTTCTCCGTGGTTGTACGTCGCCTGGCGACAACAGATGATCTCATCAAGACAGCAGGCGTGGCTGGCTATACACAGTCTGTTCTTGTGCCTGAGCTGGCTGTTCTCTTGGTCAAGGATGATATGAAAGTCAACGACGAAGATGCCCGTCGGATTATGAGGGAGAGTATGGACATTGGTGACAGGGTCAATCCAGACCGCAATGTTGTCCCGATACCGGAAGAAGTCGATTTATGATTGTGGGTTTACTCCATTACATTTGATACCATGGGCGCTATCTTCTTTCATCTTGTTTCTGGCTGTGAGGTGTGTTTTGTCTCCTTTTGGCCCCATGTCAAGGGTCATTTAGTTTATCATCTTGAGCGATGGTATATATATAGCCATTATGATACCACTCATGTTTTGTCTTATATTTACTGGAATATCACTTGTATCTATTCTCATTCAAGGCCCATTAGCGTTCATTATCATTTTGTGAGGAAACCCGAGTAATTCGCATAGATCGTAGATATCAACACCGGCCCAAAGAGGCAATTTATGGCGGGCTGTTCCGCCAGGGCGTGAGGGGTAGCTTTGTCAGCCGATAAGGTGATCGCTCGGGTCGATGATACAATGCGGAGAAGCTTTCCTGGGCAAGATTGGCATTTGCACTCTGCCATCAGCACAAGATGAGAGAGAAAGACATGCGATTCTCAGAGACCACACCTCTACTGGAGGTCAATGTCGCTCCTCTGCGGCATAGATATCCGCACCATACTGTTCGTCGAGCGTGTACTTTCTCCCTTGCGGCCCTGCTTTCTGTGGCGACTGTTCTATTCCTACTCCCCACCGCTATTCTGCCTCGAGAGGGTGGATCTATTTGGTCCTATCTCCCCTGGGCTCACCCAATTCCCCACGAAGCATGGCCACAGAGCTACGGTCTGCCTTACGACCAGCTCCAGCAGATCCTCCTCAATGTGCCTTCCGCAGACAAGGCCCGAGAGTGGAGCCAATACTATACCGCAGGGCCACACTTGGCAGGAAAGAATCTGTCCCAGGCGCTCTGGACTTTGGAAAAATGGAAGGAGTTCGGTGTGGAGGATACTGGCCTCGCAACGTACGATATTTACATCAACTACCCGCTCGATCACCGCCTGGCCCTCTTGGAGACGTCCGGTGATAAGACCGAAGTGACATTTGAAGCTACATTGGAGGAGGACGTCCTCGAAGAGGATCCTACTTCCGGCCTGCCAGACCGTGTCCCAGTGTTCCATGGCTATTCTGCTACCGGTAATGTGACCGCACAGTTTGTGTATGTCAACTTTGGCACGTACATGGACTTTGAGGACCTCGTCAATGCCAACGTGACCTTGGAGGGTAAGATTGCCATCGCCAAGTACGGTAGGAACTTCCGTGGTTTGAAGGTGAAGCGGGCACAGGAGCTCGGGATGGTCGGCGTAGTTATCTACAGTGATCCGCAGGAAGATGGTGAAATTACCGAGGAAAATGGCTATGAAGCTTATCCTAATGGACCGGCACGGAATCCCAGTGCTATCCAGAGAGGTAGCACTCAATTCCTCAGTAAGGATTTTCTTCCGAGACAGTGGCATTTCGAAGCTAACTTGAACAAGGTATCCTTCCTGGTGACCCCACAACCCCGGGCTACGCATCCAAGCCCGGATGCGAGCGACAAGATCCGCAAAACTCCATCCCTTCAATCCCATCTCTCCCGATCTCGTACAAGGAGGTTCTCCCATTCTTGAAGGCGCTTAACGGCCACGGCCCCAAGGCGTCTGACTTCAACGAGTGGTGGCAGGGAGGCGGTCTTGGCTACAAGGGTGTAGACTACAACATCGGACCATCTCCCGAGGATGTGGTGATTAATCTCCACAACCTCCAGGAGTACGTGATAACGCCCCTGTGGAACGTCATCGGTACCATCAAGGGCCACATCCCGGATGAAGTTGTTATTCTCGGTAACCACCGCGACGCGTGGATTGCCGGTGGCGCAGCAGATCCTAACAGTGGGTCTGCTGCTCTAAACGAGGTCGTCCGCAGCTTCGGCGAGGCTCTCAAGGCGGGATGGAAGCCATTGCGCACTGTTGTCTTTGCCAGCTGGGATGGTGAAGAGTACGGGCTTCTTGGCTCGACCGAGTGGGTAGAAGAATACCTCCCATGGCTCTCCAAGACCAACATTGCATACCTTAATGTCGATGTGGCTAGTTCGGGCACCGATTTCAAACCTCGGGCCAGTCCTCTTCTGAACAAGGTTATCAACGATGTCACCGCTCTGGTGCAATCCCCCAACCAGACCGTCCGGGGCCAGACAGTCCGCGATGTGTGGCATGGTAAGATCTCCACCATGGGCAGCGGCAGTGATTTCACTGCCTTCCAAGATTTCGCCGGTGTGGCCAGTCTCGACTTCGGCTTTGGCCGTGGTGAGAATGACCCGGTCTACCACTATCACTCAAACTACGACAGCTTTGCATGGATGGAAAAGTACGGTGACAAAGGCTTCCTCTACCACCAAGCCTGTGCAAAACTCTGGGCTCTGGCAGCGGCACAATTGGTGGAGTCTCCCCTTCTAGCGCTTAACGCCACCGACTATTCTCTTGGCCTTGGATCCTACCTGGACCACATCAAGCCTGCGGCAGACAATCTCCCGGAGAAGACCCACTTCGACTTCGCATCTCTAGATAGGGCCATTTTTGAGTTCCAGGAATCCGCAAAGGCTTTCGATGCCCATGCTGCGGACCTGCAGTCCCAGCTTGGTGATGACGTACCCTGGTACGACTGGTGGAAGAAGGTGAGACTGTGGTTCCAGATTCGCGTTACCAATGCGAAGTACAAGGGCATTGAGCGGGCTTTCTTGTACCAACCCGGTCTGGACGGCCGTGACTGGTTCAAGCACGTCGTCTTTGCCCCTGGCATTTGGACTGGTTACTCCGGAGCCACCTACCCCGGACTAGTAGAGAGTCTTGAGGCTGGTGACGTGGAGAATGCCGAGGTATGTGTTTATTGTCCCTCTTTTCTTTGCAATTGCTAACTTATTATATCTAGAAATGGAGCTCCATCATCCAAGAACGAATTCATGCTGCAACAAGGTTGCTGCTGTAGATGCAACTACCTTGGTATGATAGAACGTTGGACACACAGCACAGTTGGCCTGTATAGGTACAACAACACGAACAGATTCCATAATTGATGTTGAAATCGGGGCTTTCCAAGATTGTAAACAGGCACAATTATATAGTTCTCAGCACTAAATTATGCGCACATTTACCCCAGACTTCGTCATCTGACTAATCAATTGCATGACCGAGCTTCATCTGCGTAACTTACATCTCTCCTAATCTTACTCCTGACCAAAATCCTCCAAACCCCCAGAAAAGAAGAGAAAACCTGTCTTGAACCCTACAAGATGGTATGTTCACAGATCCACATCCCTCCCACCACGACTACAGTCCAATCCACCCCAATCAACCCCTCCAACCCATATCCAAACCGACACCATGAACATACCACCCCACGTCTTATATATATACCAAACAACCGCAAATTAACAAATACAGGCATCACCAACAACCTCCGCTCTCGTTCTCTCCGTCCTCACAAGCCTGGGCGGGATAATCGGCTACACACGAACCGGATCAATCCCCTCAATCGCCGCCGGCGTCTCCGTCGGCCTCGTCTACCTCCTCTCATTCCTGCGCCTGCGCGCCGGCCAATCCTACGGCGAGGAATTGGGTCTCTTAGCCTCGGTCGTGCTGGGTGGAAGCTCTATCCCGCGCGTGATCAAGACGGGGGGCAAGCCTGTTCCGGTTGTTTTGTCCGTGCTGGCTACTTATGGGCTTTTTGTTTTTGGGCTTGCGTTCAAGGAGAAGAGGGCGTGAGAAATCAGGATTGGAAAGGAAATGAAATGAGAAAGTTGGGAAGGAGAGATAATGGAGTTGAATTATTAGTTGGTTTCTAGTGATACTTCCAGCTCAATTGAGTCTTTATCGGCCATTTGCGTATTGGCTCTAGATGTTGTATACATTTATATGTACATCGGTGCTACCTTTACGGGTACGAGAAAGGATCAGGAAAATCAAACATGCATTGGTAGATGAGGAAAAGCACATGAGATACAAGGCCAAAACGCCTGAGATGGATTTCCTACCTCCAGAGAACCGCTAAAAACTTACATCGACCGTAGATGGCATCACTTTGCCGTCTAGACATTCACACAAAACAGATTCCTCCAGGGTTAAACCTCCAGTGAGGTGTCAGGAGGGAGGATCAAAGGGCAAGGCACGTACTGTACGTAGGCTCGTCGACGTGACTTTCGCGAGCCAATAGCTTAGACCTGGGCCTCCCTTCCCCGGACGAGCGACTCAAGGGATCATTTTCGGTTTTGATTGTTTTTTTGGGGGGTTTTCGATTTTCTCCTTCAATGTCTTTCAAGACGTCTCTTTATCTCGCATCATCGGACTCAAACAGTATCAACGTTTCCTGGGGTTGTCGGGAGAGAGATGGTGGGACGGGGGAGGACTCGCCAGACTAGGATTTGGAATCAGAGCCACTGATGACAACCAAAGATCCAGCCAGAAGAATGCTCATATGTAACTAGAAGTAGTGACGTGTCGACTTAGCTGGGTTCCGTAACTCCATCACCTGCAAATGCAGCAGGAAAAAACAAAGCAGAACTTAATGTGTCGTATCGAGAACCGTGTCGGACTCTTGAATGCGGCCCACGACCACGTTGCCGGGGAGCTCGCCGATGGCGGTTTGCGTGCTTCGGTCTGGGATGTATGCATATCGAGGTAGCTGTGCCATCTTCTCCTCCGGACTGAGCGTATCTTCGTTGTAGACCAATCGGATCGCAGGCTTGGTCTTTTCTTTCTTGGGTTTGCTAGTACCCTCCGTGTTCGAGGCCACGTCATTGGCTGCGCCTGAAATCTGATTGTCAACAGGTGTGGAGACATGCTCAGTTGGTTGAGCGCTGGATCCATTAGAGTGACCTGGAGCTGCGGGGATGGGGGACGGGACATGTCCCATATGCATCTGTTGCATTTCGTGCGCGTTGACCGAAGGTACAGCAAAAGAAGGACGCTGGGGAAGATTTGAAGCGGCCGGTAGGCCCGTAAATCTGTTATCGGATGGTGGTTGTTGTTGGGGGAAAGGAGGAGCCCCATAGGACACTGGTGGCGGTGCAGGAAGTCCAGCGGGGTATGGTGAGGGATATCCGGACGGGGTGTAAGGCGAGGCACCAGGGACATGCTGTCCACCAACTGGGGAGTAGCTTGAATAGACAGGACTGCCAGTCTGCGGGAAATGAGGTGTCACACTAGCGGGGGGGCCACCGTAGGGCTGAGGGTAAGAGTATTGCGGAGTGGCTGCGACCGGAGGTGATTGCGCCTAGTAACAGTTGTTAGTTTCCAAATCGGTTCACGTTGGATACCAGGGTACCACTCACATATCCACCGGGTGTTGGCGTAGACTGAACAGCACTAGTGGGTGTCACATCGCCGCTGCTACCTCCGGCAAGTGCCTCTGCACGCCTGGCCTTGTGCTCAGCCAATCGCTTCTTCAGATCTGAGACAGGTTCGAGCTTGGGCTTCTTTGTCGGCTGGCCACCGGAAGAGGCACCAGTAGGAGGGTTTCCTGTCGCATGCTGGCGATCCAGCTCGGCCTGCTGAAACTGTGAAGCAACACGCTGCTGGTGGGCCTTGAGGACATCGGCAGGAATACCCTCCATGCCGAAGATTTCAATATCGACACCCATGCGGTTCGGCAGCGCATTTTGGACCTGAGTCAACTGCTCCTTATGGACCTGGCTCAAATGCACAGATAGACCTAGTGACACAAGCCATCAGTACATGCGCACACCTCATCTAGATAGGATACAACTTACCTCCAGCGGTATTCAGTCTGCGATTGCAGTTGTCACACTTGAAATGTTTTGCTTTCTGATGAGAGATGAGGATCTTCAGGTCGTCAAAGTCACGTTCGCAGTAGTAGCACCATGGGCGATCCAGGAGCTCCTCGAGAGAGGGACCGCGTCTTTTTTTACCCATTGTAGCGTCGGAGATCAAAGCGATTTTAAAGCCGTAAAAGTGTGGTGGTTGCAAAGGAGGGGAGGTTTGATGAGTTCGCAGATCCAGAAGCTCGCCATTATGGATGCAAGACTTTATCACGTGCTATACACGTGACGTACTCCCGATCTGAAAATGAACTGCCGATGATCAAGACGCGTCTATTTGTCTCACCGTCTAACGCGATTATATACAACAGAGGAATCGGATAGAGGGAAGAGCAAAGAGCAAAGAGAAGGTGCGACTGTCACTGCTGAAGTACGTATGTACACATGTGGTACCATCCACACCAACACTCATTTTGCTTCAATATTAAAGTCCTACCCTAATAATTGCGAAAGTTCTAACTACACTGTCTATGTAGTATAGTAGGCCAAGTATTCGAACATAGACGGTGAAAAGGTGCAACATGCGATGCGATAGAGATATAGATGGGCTATAAAGAACTCGAGCACTAAGAATACCAACATTGAGATGTTCGACTGCAAGAAATAGAATTTCTACATTTCTAACTCTGGATATAAAATACTGTTATAGACGGCCTATGCTGAACTGACGTAGTTACTGTAATAGAATCACTGGAGCCAGCTTCCGGTTCCAGCCAGACTTGGCTTGGGGACCAAACCAAGCATAGACCTCCCAGATATCACTGCTAAACGGCTTACGGTGGTTATCGAAATTGCCATGTCGGAGACAAAAGGCTGCAGCAGGACATGCGTCTCTGGCTTGGCCCCGCAAGGGGTAAGGTCAATATTGCCATCGCCATCAAAGCAAGTACCTCCTGTGGAAAATGATATAAGCATCGGCGAAGGACTCAACGAAATTGGAACATGGGTCCGGGGTGAACAGTTTTATGACAAAATGTAAAAGCACAACTTCAAGGTTATTAGGGTAGGGCTGCAATATCGGAACAAAATATAGACATTGATTTATGTACCATCTACCCATCTTGAACAAATTCCGAGTTCGAATCCAAAATACAATCTACAACGTTGGGAACTAGCATGTAGAAGCTAAGAACTACAGACAGAGAACAAGAATATTTATACAACATGAATTTAGCCCTAGAATACATGTACTGGTGCCCTGGCAGTGTCCGGACACTGCCAGGGCACCAGTACCTTTTAATCATAATGTATCTGATCATCGCTTCCCAGCCCAGACCCCAGGGAGGTCAGAGATCACAGGGAATCACCTCCACCCCGGCTTATCGACCGCGGGCTCGGCCCAGTCACGAAGAGGGCCGTGCACCAAGCAGGGAAGATAAACCGGGGCGGAGATGATGTTCTGTGACCCCATTCCAAATCCTGGGGTGGGCCAAGAAGCGATGATCAGTTGGTGTCGAGGCAATCCTTAGTTCCCTCTCTCTCACTTGTAAAAACAAAAGTGAGATGAACATGAAGTAAGAAATATCTAAAGTGAGAGAGAGGGATAACTGAGGACTGCCTCGACAAAGCCGGCCTGCCCTCAAYGGCGTGGGTCCCGCGGGTTATGACCCGGGAGGGGACCCATCCCGTGGTACTGGACGTACGGGAATGGGGCGTACTGGGGCGGCATGGGTTGCCCCAGTTGCGCCATAGGCGCAACAGACGCAGCAGCAGCGAAAGGGTTCACTGGGCCGGGCCCATAGTGAGGGACCACCCCCATAGGAGGGAGGGTGGGTGGCATGGGCTGCTGCTGCTGCGCCTGTACGCTTGCCATTGGGGGCAGGCCGGTGGCCCCCTTGGGGGCGAGATTGCCAGCAAGCGGTGCCAGCGAGGGCGACCGCTTGCGGCGGCCGTGGTCAGTGGGCTTGGGGATTTCGTCGGAGGCGCCATCGACGGTCCGGTCCTGCTCGATCTGGGCCTTGGATCGCTTTGGGTTGCGAATCCGTCCTTCCCGGTTGAACCGGTCCCAGTGATCGAGCATCGCCTTGGTCCTCTTGGGGTTCTTCGAATTGGCAATCTTTTGGCGCCTGGCCTCCTCGATCGCCTCGGCAGAGAGAGCCTCCTTCTTGGCCGGTGCCGGGGTGGGTTCGGCAGGGCTTGCGGCGGCCGTCGGTTCCACGGCCGGGAAGGATGTCTCTGCTGGAGGGATCGATGAGGAGGCCAGGCTGCTAGGGCCACGTCGACCCCGGCCCCGAGATGAGGGTTGGGTTGGGGCAGGGGTGACTTCGAAGGTAGCCCGAGAGGAGCCAAGGCGACCAAGCCCACGGCCGCGTCCGCGGCCACGGCCACGGCCAATGCCTCTGCGAGAGTTTGCATCGGAGTGAGTTGCTTCGGCAACGACAGTCTTGCCGCCGCGGCCTCGGGTGCGCCGCTTTGCGGGGTGGTTATCTTCATCAGTTTCGTCACCATCCGCACTGTCATTTTGAGTCTCTTCTGTATCAGGACTCGTTTTGGCTGGTACTTCAACCTCTGCGGCCTTGCGCTTCCGAGTGACTTTCGGCACAAGTGGCTCGCGACGAGGTTCATACATGCGAGGGCCATATTCAAGGCCATGTTTCTTCAACGTTGCCCACCCATCAGGGTTAAGATCGCCACTCTCTTTGTTCTTAGCAATCATCTTTCTGGCTTGTGCAGGAGTTGGGACAAAGCCTCCCTGCACAAATGGATCCTGCTGTGTGCGGATGGGCACAAGTGGTGTGTTGCCAGGGAAATAATTGTGTTTGTAGCCATAGAGCATTGCCTCCTTCTTTTCCTCGAAGTCATGTTTGTCCTCGTTGACTCGAGCCAGAGGGGCTCCACCCTTTTTCTTGTGACCCTGCAGTTGATGTCGCTTTGTTTGATATGAGGGTTCATCTCGTTTGTGTCGATGCGCCTTAAGGTAAAGGTCATCGAGAGCCAGGTATTCATCTTGAAATGCCTTCAGGGCAAAGGCCGCGGTTTGTGTGAGTGCGTAGAGTTCTTCGGGGCTGTATTTTTCAGGATTGCGGAGCATGCTGACAAGCTCGTCGATTTCCTGGGCCTGTACTTCAAGGAATTGACCTTTGTCGACTTTGGCCTTCTTGTAGGGAAGAGGATGAGGGGCTGGTTCAGGAGCATCACGTTTTCTTGTCTTAGAAGGGTCGTGGAAAGCAGTTTCCCAAGTAGATTCACACTTGGCAGCTTCCTGGTCGTAGTTTGGGGAGAACTTGTTAGCATCATGAACTTTCCAGAAGCGTTCAAGGCGCTTTTTCACATCTGGTCGTCGCCATTGGGCCTCGCGGAGGCGATACTCCTCGGGATATCCAGTACGCGGGTTGGAAAGCCAGTCCAACAGGTCGCGTTGAGTTTCGGGTATGTTGCTGGCATTGGTTTGGATTTCGGTTTGCTGGGTGTCATTGATATCATCAGTGGTCATTTCCACCGCGACCTCTTCGCCTTCTTCATCCTGCGCCTCGCTATCTTCGGGCTTGGCAGCTTGAGCTATGGGCTCATCTTGTTCAATGGCGTCGTCATCTTGGAGATCGCCATTTTCGTCGTAAGTGTCATCAGCACCATCTTCTGCGAGGTCTTCGGCGAGGTCTTCGGCGCCATCATCGGCACCGTCATACCCAGAAAAGCTGATAGATTTCGGGTGAGCTTCGTTGATATGATCATTCAGAACATCTTCTTCAGAGATGCCTGCGTCATCTGGGAGCATCAAAAGCTTCCCACACCAGTCACACTTGAGCCGTCGAGGCATGAGCTCTGGGGATTGGGAGATCTGGGTGGAGGTAGATTGGGGGCGGAATGGTTCAGAAAATTGACGACGTAGGGGGGAGTCCTGGCTGTCACCAACATCCGAAGAAGGATTGTCCCCATCCAGATCGGCCCTTGGGATAGGGGCCATTTTGGTGCAAATGGACAGGGAAAGAG
>PKQL01000728.1:0-13022 GCA_002916455.1 Penicillium sp. CF05 | reverse complement strand
CTATAAGGCGTAGTGCTTTAAGACTATATACTTTCTATAATATTATAATAGTCCTCTTATTATAATCTTAGGAAACTATACTACTAAAGAATCTAGAAGGTTCTCCTATATCCTTAATCTCGAATTATCGCCTTACTTCTTAGAAGATCTACTCCACTTCTTTATCTATAGGAGTAGCGGTAATAAAATCATTAACGTGAATAAGTAGAAACTATATCGAGCTATTATACTCTTTTATATAAATATAAGGATCGTCGTTAAATACGTAAAAATTAATCTTATTAAGTCTAGTATTAAGCTCTTTATTCTATAGAGCTATAGAATCACGAAGCCTATATAGAGCTTACTTAAGCTAATAGACCTAGCCTTTTATACTAATATTAGGTTCTTAGTATTTAAAACTAAGGGGCTAAATTATATAGACTATCTTATAGTCCTATCGTGATACGTTTAGGTACGCTACGATAGCGTCGAACTATCGCTATTTATAACCTCGCTATACGATAATCGTGAAAACGATCTTAATAAGCGTATTCTAGATAACTAGAGTGTAGAAAATAGAATCTTCCTTCTTTATTTAGAAGTTTCTACACACTACCTAGCGTGCTTTAAAGCTATAGACTTCGTTATCTTTTATAACTTAAGATTATATACCTATTAACTTAGAAGGGGTATAATCCCTAGCGGTTTTCGTACGATATCGAAGGTGCCTTTTATATAGAGATTATTAATCTAACTCTCTATTACTATCTACTATTAATCTATAAATCTTAACTTCTATACCTATTTATAGGATTAAGGAATATCGACGTCTTTAATATATAGAGGCTTACCGTTGTAAATAAAAGGTGTGCTTTATTTAGTAATAACTTTCGAGGCTACTAGTCTTCCTCTTTATATATCCTCTTACTCTTATCTAGATCCCTCGCTAGCACTATTATTACCCTATAGGATATCCGGTCTTATACGAATTCGCTTCGGTTCTCGCGGTCTTGGTAGATTTAGAGATAGGTTTAGATTCGGGTTCGAGAGGAAGCTATAGCGTTCCGGTAAGCGTCTTATATAGCTTAAATAGCGAGGAATAAATTATTCTAGAGGGATAGATCCTATCTTAGTAGTAGAACCGTTAGTGCTAATTATAATCACTGAAGGTTCGCGAGTTATTATATTCGGTTTATATTCGATCGGTACTCGTTCTTCTTTAATCGTTATTTAATCGTGATTAATTATAGGTCGATTAGGTTCGATTAGGATTTATTTCGGTTTAACTTTAACCGTTAGTGTGACGTTATAAGAAATCTCTTCGTATAGCTAAGATAAAGCTATACGGGGAGACTTATAAGGGGTCTCTTCTCTAAAAGCTCCTAGTAAATAGTATAGGGATCTAGTAACTACCTAAGGTATAGGATCTTCTATATCGTGAGTAGCTCGCTACACCTAGCGCTCGCTTCTTTCTTAAGAAGTTAGAGTGTGTTACTAAGAGATTAGCCGGTTAGCTACTAGCGTAGTAAGCTCTTACTCTTTATCTAGGTATATAATAGGATAAAATTTATCCTCGCTATCGTCTCGCTTAATCGACTAGTAAATAGTGATTAGGGACTCTAGAATTGTCTCTAGCACTAGAGGCTTTATAGCCTACTTCCTAGGCTATAGAGGTGCTAGTAGAAGAACTAAGACTTCTATATTAAGTTAATCTATATAATAGCGGATTATCTTATAAGCCTTAGGTTATAACGTTAGACGTTAGTATAGAGACTACTATATAAATTAGTGACTAGCCTACTAATTAGCCTATTATTTAGGCTATTATATAATTTGCTAGATAGGCTATTATATAGCCTATTTCTTTAGCTTTTAGAAAATAGGCTATCGAATTAGAGATTAATCTTCGATCTCCTAGATCCTAGATAGGACTTTTAGTATAGGTGGTATAGTCTATACTCTTCCTAGTGTATTTAGTCCTACTAAGTCTTATCTCTATTAAATTATAGGCTTTACTAGAGCTTAGATAGCGGGCTCTAGGCGCCTACTAGTAATAACAACTTACGGTACTAGCTTTAGCTAGATAACTACCTTTAGTTTCTTAAATAGTAGTTTGCCTTTCTTAGTATATATAATTAGGCCTCCTTCTTTAAAGAGTGCACTAGTATTATTATCGTCTAAATCTAGATCTTTTAGTGCTAGCTTACTAGCCGGCGTAACACCCCCCTTTTAATTATTATCTCTATTTATATCGAGTTTATCGGGGAAGGTAATATCACGTGAACGAACGATTTCCTTTATAACTAGGTTCTATACCTTAAAGATATAGCCGTTCTCTCCCTCGTATCTAATTAGGTGGCCTTAGAATATACGAGGTCTCGATTTCTCTAATTATACTTAGGTCTCTTTTAGAATATAGGTGAATATAATAGATCCCTACGTACGAAGGTGCTTTAAATTAACTTTTATCTCTCCTAGACTAAGACCTTCTTACTAAATAAGAATTAGGGTCTTACCTATCTTTAGGTTAATTAGTCTATTATAGATATAGATCGCGGTGTCGACGCGGAATAGCTAAAGTATATCTAGAAGCTTAGTATCTATATTTATTATACGCTATATCTAGTTAATATAACCTCCTATACGCTCCGCGATACCGTTTAGTTCTAGTATATAGGTAGGTATAAGCTTAATAAGCTTAAAAATCATACCTTTATTCTCTACCTATATCTAGAATTTATAGAATTCTATACTACCGTCGATTCGCTAGATAGCTAGATATCGACTATAGAGAAGCTTTTAACGTTTATAAAATTTAATTATATAATTAGCAATCTCGTCTTTACTTCGAAAATAGGGACCCTTAGTGTACTAGGTGTAGTCGTCGACTATCGGTACCTAGTATTTCTCTCCTTAGGGTCTAGAGGGATTTATTAATTAAGTGTCCGTATAGAATTTTATACCTAGCTTTTTAATATATTATTATTTGTCTTTTAAGATCTATTTCTTTACTTTACTAAGCTAGCAAGCTTTATAGTCGAAATCGTAAAGCTCTAGCTAGTTATCTTTATCTAGAAGAACTATATCTATAAGAGAGGCCTTAATATACGGTCTACTAATATAGCCTAGACACCGATAGATCTCGTAGGTTAAGACTAACTTATTAATTCTATTAAGTTCCTCCTCTTTAGTGTCTAAATTAGAGCTAGAATTAGGCTCATAGAAATATATATTTTAAATAAGGGTATAAGCCTTTATTTTAATTTTTATTTTATCCTCAGCTTCACTCTTCACTCTATAATAGAGCGGGCCGTTAATCTAGGGAAGTCCGCTAACTTTCTTTACTAAGCTAACCTCCTTACGATTTATACGAATAAGCGTTAACGTGATAGGATTGTGGAAGATACTATAATCTACTTCGAGAGCATTTATAGAGAGTAGTCTATCTCTAGTTATCTTATTATAGTAGGTATTAACGAGAATTGTTCTCACTTTTGTTACGATCTGATATCATATGCCAGATCACATGTCATTGATTAGTTTGCTTTCTTAGTTTGCTTTCTTCTTTGTTTGCCTTAAGCGAGCAAGGACAGGGTTTGCATGGTTTGCATAGATCTCTGGTTTGATTAGCTTTCTCAGAGAGCTCGCCAGATCTTGCTTTCCTTTCTCTCTCTCTCCCTGTCTTTAGTATTCTCGTTGGAATGCACTCTCTTGCTTTGCTCTTGCTTTGCTCGTAGATCTGGCTCGTCACACTTAGAACATTATATGATCATTGTGAGCAATTTAGCAGATAAGGTATTATAGTCTAGTATAGACTATAACCGTTTAGGGGAATGTTATCTTATATAATCTTATATAATAGGATTATATAAGATATATTAGTAAGGTTATACTTATCCTAGATAGGAAGTAAAGTCGTAGCAGAGATCAGAATAAATTAAGAAGTTAGTTACATTTCATCAGAGATAGAAATCAGGCATGCTTTTATACCTCTTTTAGGAGGCAAGTCTGAGATAATCTATGATATCTTTATGATATCTGCATTATCTCATATTATACTAGGAGGTTCTCTATATTATTAATCTTACCATATAGTGTGATCCCAGAAGCCCCTTTTTTCTTATGTAAACATGTCTGTTCCTACCGCACGGTCCCCTGCGGTACCGTTTCTGCACTTATATACACTATCGTTTCCGTATTCCACTATACTTAGTCGTTGGATACCCCAACTCAATGAAAACTATGCGATCTTATTTGAATCTCATCTAGTAGCATGTCGGTATAGGCCACCTCCTACGGTCGGCCTAGGGAGGCACGAGACGGCATCGTCTATATCTATATAGATAGAGACGATGCCAACCCTCTCTCGTCCTATCCCGACAACGATCCTACGGACCTAGAAAGCCAGGTTAGAAGGTTCACGGAACACCTTATTTTCACCCTTCTTCCCCCCGACTCTACCGGAATATAGAAGCCCGAGAAAAGGGGGGAGATTAGCGATATATAGGACGGATCCTTTAATAAGAAACCGCGTAATCTACGAAAACTAAAAGTGGACCTATTCGGAGCCGTGTGGATAAGAAAGGGCACGAAATCCTAATAAGATATATCACATCTAGTGGAGATATAAACCCGTAAACACCCGGCCGAAGCCGGATAACCTAGTAAGATCCGTATCTAGGCGCTATTAAAAAAGACTAATAGCCTCCTAACCTAATAAGAGGAACGACGAAATCTCCTTTCACCCTTCCTCTAAGAAAGAAATCACCTCCGCCCGGAACCAACCATATCTAAATAAACCTCTTAGGGAGCCACCGAGGCCTAATTCCGAGCTAGTCTCCCCGTAGAAGTTAATATAGCCCTTAACCTCCTAGACGCGGAAGAACGGAACGTCTTCTTATATATATACTCTAGGATAGACCCCTAGTAGGTCAACCCCTTAGTTAAACGGGCCGCTAATAGGGTTTAGGCCCTCTAGGCGGAGCGAGCCGAGTCTACACGGCTCGCCGCTGCCCTTACCGTAACTATAACTCCGCCCCTAGGGCTAAACTTCCCCTCTAGCGGGGAACAATCATTTCCGAGCACGTCCGCGAGGCCACTAATATCTACGGCCGGCGCCTTCTAGGCTATAGATAAAGACACTCGTAAGAGGTTCCTAAATAACCTACGGGCTATTGCAAACTACGACGGCGCTATCCTTAACGACGCCGCCCGCAAATAGACGCGCGACTATAATCGGTATTTCTCGGAGCTATCTAAGCTTACCGGGCACAATTCCCCTAACGAAGTAAAGATACTCTATACCTTAGGAAAGCTTATAAAGATCGTATAGCAACGATTAGAGTAGCGCGAGAAACACTATAACCTACTCGGCACCGAGAACTTCCTAATATAGGCCGCCTTTAAGGAATAGCTCGAGTGGGAATTCGTAGAACACCTTTCTACTAAGAAGCTCTATAAGCGTTATAAAACGCTTAAATAAGGCAATCAATCGGTCTAAGAATATGCCGCTAATCTCTAATAAGTTGTCTCCGATCTCGATTAGGACGTCCCGGATCCGATGCTTATCTAACGTTTTATCACAGGCACGAAAGCTACGTACCGTGCTAAATAGGCCGAAGAACGGGATCCACTAAAGATAATTAAGGATATTATCTTCCGTTTCGCCTAGTATAAGTAGGGCCGAGCTATCGCTAAGAAATATAAAGGTTCCACGACGCGGCACCCTAATACTATAGACGTCGACACTACTATTAACTCGATAGAAATATATCCCGGGCGGATATCTATAGGCCTAAAAGAAACCTATAAATGCTATAACTATAGGAAACGGGGACACCTAGCTCGCGCCTATAGAAAACCGAAAATAGAAGAAACCAAGTAGAAATAAAAGGCCGCGTTTAAGCGCTACCGTCAGCCGTCGAAAAACTAGTGCGGCCGCACGACGTGGAAGCCCTCGTCGGCCGCCTCTAAGAGGCTCCCGAACCGCCGTAGCTTAACGTAGACGACATTCTCGACCCCCGTTATCCTAAGAATTCCCACACACGTACCCGGCGGGAACCCCCTCCGCGCCGATTATCGCGGAGGAAGAATCAATAGGAGGGAACCTCTCACCTATTAGCTTCCTTAAACGTCCTTAGAGACGCTCTAACGTTTTACCGGGGAAAGATCCACGCGGGAGACGCTAACCTAGTGCGTGTCCGTATACTCCTTAATAGTGGAGCAAGCGACACCTTTATCTCCCTACATATCCTTAAGAAGCTTAGCCGGTAGATACGGGTACGATAACCCTAGACCCTGTTACTAGTCACTATTGCAAACGGCGAGCGGCTAGAAACGAGTGGCTATATAATCCTCACGGTTAGAATTAGCGACTAGGCGGGACGAATCAAGGCCTAGATCCTATAGATAGAATACGATATAATCCTTAGCCGCGATTTTCTCTAAACTAAGAACCCCTATATCGACTAGCGCACCTCTATTATAACCCTTACGGATTATAACCGCTATACCTACGCTATCCACCCTATAAATAACTCCCGGACGATTATAAGAGGTAGTGCACACGCTAATATAATCTCGGCGAAGTAAATACGTCGGCTCCTATAGAAGGCGAGAAGCGAAGCCTACCTCTTTACGGTTCGCCCGACTAATTATAGGCCCGAAGACAAGGAGCCGGGACCGCTAGCACACGACGACCCCGGGATCTAACGGATCCTTACGAGATATAAGGATTCATTCCGTGTAGAACTCCCGACGGCACTACCCCTAAAGCGTAATATAGCGCACGAGATCGACACGGGTATACACGCGCCCGTTAACATTAATATATATAGACTTTCGGCTAAGAAACTCGACGAATAAGCCTAACAAGTCGAGGACCTAATTAATAAAGGCCTAATCCGCGAGTCTAATAGCGCGTAGGGTTTCCCGGTGGTATTTGCCCGGAAGCTATATAGATAGTGGCGAATATACATCGACTACCGAGCCCTTAATAATATAATAGCGAAGAACGGATATCCGCTCCTACGAATCTAAGACCTACTAGATATCGTTAGAAATGCACGGGTCCTCTCTAAGATCGACCTTACGGCCGGATACTAGTAGATCCGTATAGGAGAGCACTCTATTAAGAAAACCGCGTTTAACACGATCTAGGGTAAATATAAATAGCTCGCTATACCGTTTAGGCTATATAACGCCCCCGCGACTTTCTAATCGGTTATAAATAACACCTTACGTCCTCTCCTCGGCCGTAACGTGGTAGTTTACCTCGATGATATCCTTATCTTCTCGGCGTCACTCGAAGAACACCGGAAACACGTCGAAAAGGTCCTAGCGCTCTTAGACGAATAGCGACTATACGTATCGCCCTCGAAATGTATATTTACGACTCGTGAACTAGAGTTCTATAGCTATATTATCGGAAACGGAACTATACGGCCTCTCCCGGCTAAAGTCGAGGCCGTATAAGTATGGCCACAACCTAAAACTATCCACGACGTTCGCCAATTCCTTAGACTAGCCATATATTACCGTCGGTTCATTCACAACTTCTCGAAGGTTTACGTACCGCTCTATAAACTCCTAAAAGAGAGTGATAGCGCCCTCCGGAAGCAGCGTTTCCGCCCGATCGTCTAGATAGAGGCTTATAAGAGCGCCTTCCGGAAAGTGAAGGACCTTCTCGCCTCCGCCCCGGTCCTAAAATAGCCTAACCGGGATAAGCTATACGTTATCGAGATAGACGCCTCCGAATAGGCTCTTAGAATAGTCCTTATATAAGCGGACGACGATAGGAAACTACACCCGGTTATATATAACGGCCGCAAACTCTATAGCGCCGAGCTAAACTACCCCGTGCACGAGAAGGAGCTCCTAGCTATTAAAGAAGCTATCCGCACGTAGGATAGGTATATCGATAGGGATAGGTTCGAGACTATTATTATCACCGATAACGTATACTTATAGTACTTAAATACCACGAGAGAATATAGTAAGCGTCTCGCACGCTAGGTCGCCGAGTTCTAATAATATCGGCTGAATATCCGCTACCGAAAAGGCTTAGAGAATATAGTGGCGGACGCTATTAGCCGTCGTCTAGACCTAATCGGAACCACCCTAGCTAATATAAGCCTCGAGCGGCCTATTAGGGACGGCTACCTCGCGATTATAACGGCCGTGCACGGAATCCCTAAGGAGGACTAGCTTATAGCCACGATCTAGTTCCTAGAGGATGGCACGGAACCGGAAGACGCCGCCACTAAACGAGCCGTGAAGAAATACGCCTATTAACTTAGCCTCTAAAACACGCACACATTCACACGGGCCTCCCTAGGGGAGAATCGACACTTGATCTTTATATATAAGGACGGTATCGTGTCCCCGTACCTAGAACCCCCGTTTCGAGCCGAACTTCTCTAGAAGGCCTATCACGACTTCGGCCACCTCGGCTTCCTAGGCCTTAACGGTATCGTTCGCCCCCGAGGATAGTGGCCGTTAATCCGAGTAGATATAGAAGAATCGGTACGAAATTGCCCGAATTGCTAAGTATCGTAGGGATCCCGAAAAGGCCTTAAGCGGGAGGTAGCCTAGCATATAGTGACGAGCGGTATCCGCCCGTTTAAACGATAGGGTATCGACCTTATCGGGCCTCTCCTAGCTACGCCGAATAGAAACCGTTAGATTATTATAGCGATCGACTACGTAACTAGCTAGCCGGTCGCCCGGGCGGTCCCGGACGCCACCGAGGAAACACTCGCGGAATTTCTATTCCGCGACCTATACGTATATTATAGTGCGTTTAATAAGTTAATCTCCGATAATAGAACGAACCTCCTATCCGGAGCTATATAACACTTTATAGGCTTACTTAGAGCCCGCTATAAGACGACCACTCCCTATCACCCCCGTACTAATAGGAAGGTAGAGAATTTTAACGGTTTAATCGGTCGTATACTCACGAAATACCTTATAGGTAAGCCCACGAGGCTGTAGGATAAATATCTTACGAAAGTATTATTCGCCGCTCGTATACGGGAGTATACTATCACGAGGAAGAGTCCGTATTTCCTAGTCTATAGTGTATATCCCCGTATTGTCGCCGGCGAGGATAGCCCACTAGACGGCTAGGTCTATACTAATAGGGACGAGCAGATTTAGTAGCTCGCAGATACCCGCTTAAAAGCGAACGAGCTCCTACTCGTCTATACGATAAAGAAACAGAAAATCCGGGACTTAGCGGTCACGAAGACGAGCTTTAAAACCGACGATTAGGTCCTAGTGCGAAATAAGTCGAAATAGAAGTTCGAAAGTACGTGGTTCGGGCCGTATAAAGTTATATAGGCCTATCCACTCGGGACATACGCCCTTATAGAGCTAAGCGGGCGTGTCCTCCGAAACCTTATTAACGGTACGAGGCTAACGGATATAAACGTCGGCGATAATCCTAGCTTATAGGCCTCGCCGGCTAGCCGCTCGGCTCTATAGAGAGCCGGGTAAAAGATCGGCCGCCCCGAAGAACTACGTAAGATCCTCGATAAGGTTAAGCCCCCTCCGCCGATATACGCGGACCTTTCTACGTTCACCCGGGAAGAATAGTAAGAATTCAAGCGCTTAGGAGCCTATATAGAATTCTTAGGGGAGGAAGTTATAGCTAAACGTGTTATTATAAAGATAAGAGCAGCCGCGCGTAAGAGGTAGAAGAAAGAAACTACTAATAAAGCACCCGAGTAGGGCCCGCTAGGTGCTAACGAGTGGGACTCGGAAGCAAACGACTACGAATCTAAGGATTTATAAATATACGAATCCGACGGGTATAAATCGGTAGAGGACGCTTACTATAAGCCTAAATAAGGCTTAGACCGACTATCACGCCYATTTGTAGTCGTTATTYYACCCCCGTCTAGAGAGATCTAAGAGCTTATAGCTATATAAAGCTAAAAAGTGGAGAAATAGATTGCATTTCCGGCTTTAAAATGCCGAAGGAGCCGCCTAAAAGGGGTAGGGCTTAAGAGAAACTTGCGAAAACCGTATAAACGGAGGCAGAAGACCTCGGGAACACGCTTAAACGTATAAACGGGGGTATAAGGGCCCTAATAAGAACTAATAAAAAGTAGAAAAAAGGGTATAAGGCCCGAAAAACAACCTTAGAAGACTATCTAACTCCGCACCGGACTACTAATCTCACCTCCTACGATTAAGGAGATCACCCGAGTCCGAACTCTCGTTATCGGATGTCTCCCCCTTATTATTAGAGCCGTCCGAAGCTATAATCTATCCCTTTACAACCCCTAGAGCCTTTATCGCGTTATAATTATACTTAACGCGCTTCCGTATATCCTCTAAGCGCTTAAAGACATCCTTAAACCACTTAGAATCTTCCGCACGGTAGATCTTCGGCTAGTCGAGAGGAGTCGTATATAGCACACTATCGAAAGCCGGTCCCGAACGGGGCTAGGCGTACACCGACTTAGGAGGATCGGGAGTATCCTTAGTACGCTTCCTCTTTATACCGCCCTTGTCTTTACCACCGGGAGCGTCTATAGCCGCGCGCTTCTTCTTTACACCGCCCTTATCCTTACTAACGGGAGTGTTTATAGCCGCGCGCTTCCTCGTAGACTTAGAGGGAGTGGTAGGAGCCCTACCGGCCTTAACTAGAGCTAGGGGAGCCTCGGCAGCCTTTCCCTTTCCCTTATCGGTTCCCTTCTTATCCGTGCGAGATGATCTATCGGTATAAGAGAGTATAATCGGAGCCTTAAGGAGAATGCTATTAGGTTAGAAGCGCCGGACGAGATTATATACCTAGAAGGGAGTCTTATAGGTATTRCCYRGATCGTCGGCGAGCTCGCCTATTAGGCCTAAGAAACGTTAGAAAAGAAACGAAGACRAAACTATCCGGAAGGATACTTATAGAGGGTGYATTTATTAGCCGCGCTAGACCACTAGTAGCAAGTATATAATAGCGACYATTAAAAACCTAACCCGGCGAGGAAGACAATTCGGTAGGAGGCAAACGGTCCGTTCCCCTTCTTATAGGGTGTATAAGCCTYACCTAACGGAGCCTTATAGCTAATCAGTTRGCCTAGAGCTACACGCACATTCGTGACCGTGGATACCTTCGAGTCCTTATTAACGCGCTAGTTAATGCCGGAGCGTTTYGGATCYACGCGGAACYAAAGTTRATCCTACGAACTCCGAGTGAGGTGTATAAGGAGAGGCATTCTAGAAGCGTCTAATCCCTTGCCTAGAATAAGACAGTTAGCTTCCGGACGGACACGATTAGAACAGAAAGGACTTACTAGCGTCGGTTTAGGCCTACGAACGAGCAGTTACAGCCGGTATAGTAATTAGGGCATGTGACCAGCTCCCGTCGCCGCTATAGTTAGCAACAATCGGAGCAGCGGTCACATTTCTAACACCTCCACCTATAACCGCGGGGCCGGTTATAGCCGCACCACCGTTATCACCGGCCGCACTAGCACCACTAGTAGCCGCGCCACCGTTACCGTCACCACCGGCTCCGATAGGAGGATTCGTAGGCCCGGCAACAGCCTCGGCAACTAGCTTATTACCCGTAGGTGTCCCCTCGGCCCCGTTATCGCCTAGGACACGCGTTAGAACACCGTTTCTAAGCTCGTATCGAGTCGCAGGGGGTACGCTAGTCGACATAAGACCTCGCACGAACTCGGCGACCCTATCATTAATAGGGGGACGGGCAGATTTTTTACCTCTAGCTATTATGACACTATATAAAAAGAAGATGTTAGTCTCGATTAGGCTTATATAGACCCTTATAAGGGTATTCGTACCTTATCAAATAAGAAAATTGATAAAAACGGCTAGGAGAGATGATAAGAAGAGTGTTATAGGAAGAAGAAGAGATATAGGAATAAGGGGGCGTGAAGGATCAATTCCTACCTAGAGGTAGAGAGACGGTCTCACTTATAAAGTCTAGAGTGAGGATCCTTTAGACAATCTACGGGCGCAAATTAGTGGATTCTACACCTTGAAGCTGCCCTCCTTTGTCTAAACACCTTTTAAATTTCCCTTTATCTTCCGTTTCGAAGCTATTTTTACACCTTGCCACCCGTTTTAGGCCTTTGTTAATAAAGCGGGGCCTAGGGGAGCCTTAAAGACCTTTGTGAGGCTATTCTTAGAAGATTTGATAGAGATTTCCTTTATTTTGAACTTATGCGACCGTACACATCTGTACGGACCCGGTCAGATTGACTTTCTTTGATTTTGCTCCTAGGATTCATACACACTCACTCACGTGATACCTCGGAGAAGCGGAGGTCCGCTTTCCACTCGGTGGGGGAGGATGTGATCCTAGAAGCCCCTTTTTTCTTATATAAACATGTCTGTTCCTACCGCACGGTCCCCTACGGTACCGTTTCTGCACTTATGTACACTATCGTTTCCGTATTCCACTATACTTAGTCGTTGGATACCCCAACTCAATGAAAACTATGCGATCTTATTTGAATCTTAATAGTATATATCCAGGGTATCCTGAGATAGTACCGGTAAGATAAATATAGCTTTTCTTCCCTCCATAATATGCCTTACTAATATAATATATATATATATACACTATTATACCAACAGCCTCGAATAATATAACACTAGTTTAAGCTATAAACGACTCGGTAAGGTCTATCTAATCGAGCACTAATTCTACTATTATCTATATACCGTATATTACTTATATTATCTAAATTAGTCTTATAGATTTACTTAGGAAGATAAAAGTATCTCTAAATAATAACACTACTAAGCTAAATTAGTCTAATAATCGTATAAGAGCGCTATATATACGCTAAAGAACGTATAAGATTATAGATACCCTTAATAAGGTAAGCTAATTCCTTAATATTACTTCTATATACTAATCTTCTATATAGGTTCGGAGTCTTACTATTTATATTAATATAAGCCTATAGCGCCGAGATATATTCTATACCCTTTAAGATTAGGAGCCTAAACTTGTTCTAATCTAGGATATAAGAACACGATAGAACTTAACCTTTCTAATGCTTCGA
>PKQL01000727.1:0-13030 GCA_002916455.1 Penicillium sp. CF05 | reverse complement strand
ATCTACTTGGGATGAGAGAAATCAGGCATCTGATTATACCTCACAGTGGCAGCTCTTGAAGCTATCGAGGATCTGTGAATAGCTTCAAAAGCTGGGGGGTGTGTCAGAAAACAGACCGTTTACATGGATTACCGAGTCCAATACCATTGAATCATGTGATTTTAGACTATGCAAATTGCTTACTAATTGTGTGTCCGACCAGATTGTCAAATACGGACCATTGTTGTTTTTAGTTAGTTAGAGAATTTTACCATCGTGAATTTACTAGTACGCTCGCCATACACCTAGATTTCCGTCACTATTGGCTAGCTATACGAAGATCAGTGACTCATAAGCAGAATCCAATTAAACATGCATATTTCTCGAATTCTCGTTGATTTATCCGAACCCCCTTGCGCGTTAGATCTACTCCCGCAAGTAAAAGGGACATGGTGTTTTGAAGAGATGTCTAGATTCGAATTTAAGGGTTACGCTAGACGTAGCCACCATGTAGGTTCACTACAATAGTACGGCAGTATAGGTACCATATACTATGTCTATTCTATTTTGCATAGACTATCACTTACCTAACTTCGACATTATAAGAGATATATCCCGATTTTAAGCTTAGAAAGGGTTCTTGGGGTATGTACTTTATGTACTTTAGGTTTTCCCGTCTTTTTATCGCTATGCATCCATAGACTCTTTAGGTAGTTTCCTTGATTAAGTAACCTTGAAACTAGGTGATGTCAAATACAATATTACTCATGACACGATTGAAGTCCTTTGTATAGGTTGTTCGTCTGCCTTACAACCATTCGTCTTCATCCAGGAAGGTGTTGGCATTATATACCGTCTTTTTCGTCCTTTTTTTGTTTTTATGAACAAGTAGAACAAAGAATATATTACCTCGATCGATTGCGTCTGCTTCTGAGACATCTTACTAGATTCCTTCCCGTGTTTACAGACTTGTGCTACCTGTCAAATTGCTGAGTTTCGGCATTGAAGTTGTTGTATAGAGCATACGGCTATTAAGAACTTTGGAGCATGTGTGGCAAATGACGCAATGTGTCGGCTATCTTTTGGGTGCTTTCAAGGCGATGTATATCTTGTAACTTATTTATAAGAATGCACAATATGGAGTAATATCCTAAATTTGAGACATTGAAATACGAGTCACGCTGCGAAGGGTCCTCGGTTGTTGAACGTCGTCCCAGATGCCGACGCACGGGCTACAGTCAAAGAAGGGGGATATACTCCCCATGCGCTAACCTGGGGAATGACCTTATTACGTGCCAATGGACCCATATTGTGGGGTTTAGCGAATGGATGATTTGTACAGATGCTTCCTGGCCGAGATACCTCTCATCCCTACCAACCACCATCGTTCTTCGGATATCTTAACATGCACAACTGCCGACCGCCGTGTCTTTGTGAGCGCCAATCACCCTCGGATAAGGACCTCCTTCTAGCAGGGAATATTACGTGTATTGTGTGAGGTGGCTCTATATATATACCGTGTCCTCCTCATGGCTCCTGGTTGAAGTAGATCTAAGCGATCGGGTACAATTATGGCTATCATTCTAGCGGCTTTCCCTAGTGATGCACCTCATTATGTTGTATATGCAGTTCCTCTTCTGTTCCTACTTTACCTTGCCCTCAATTATTTCTACAATTCACTGCACATCTTCCCTGGTCCTTTCTGGGCACACTTTACCGATATCTGGCGGTACCTCGATGTGAAAGGTCGACGCCCGGAGGTCACGCATATAGATTTGCATCGCAAGTATGGCGATATTGTACGCCTTGGGCCACGCACTTTGTCCTTCGCCGACCCGAAGGCAACCAAGGTGATCTACGGTCTAAACAAGGGTTTCGTCAAGGTAGGGATACGTCGAGCCCAGAAAGGTCTACGGCTTCTAACTGAGAGGACAGTCCGAGTTTTACCCAGTCCAAATGACCGTTTCTAAGGGCGAGCCATTGCCATCGCTGTTCTCTACTCTCGATGAAAGCTTCCATGCGAATCTCCGCCGTTCTGTCAACAATGCGTTCTCGATGAGTTCATTAGTACAGTATGAACCAATGGTTGATGAGACTACGGAGATCTTCCTCGGTCAAACGGACCGCCTCTTCGCTGATGGAACCACAGTGTGCGATTTCGCACGATGGCTACAATTCTTTGCCTTTGATGTTATTGGAAGCATCACTTATAGCAAACGCCACGGGTTTATCGAGAAAAACGAAGACATCGATGGCATTGTCAAATCCCTGGCAAACATTTTCGATTACTCTGCCCCTGTCGGTCAGATGCCATGGCTGGATAAGCTGTTTTGGAAGAATCCGATATTTGATATCCTTCAGAAACTGGGCTTATCAGATAATTCGCATCCTGTGGCCGTCTTCGCTAAGCACCGCATGGAAGAACGTATGTCAGCAAAAGATTCCTTACCAGGCTCGGGGACAAAGGATGATCTTCTCACCATGTTCATTAAGGCGGGTGAAATCCGTCCAGACTTCATGACGAACAAACGAATCCTTACCATGGCCACCTCTATGGCCTTTGCTGGGTCTGAAACCACCGCCATCAGCATTGCAGCCGTATTCTACTATATACTTAAGAGCCCTGAGTGCATGAGACGGATTAAGCAAGAACTGGACGACGCTGTTGACAACGGTACGATTGTGAACCGCCCAACGGGACTTGTCTCATGGACGGAGTCGCGGCAGCTGCCCTATCTCGACGCCTGCATAAAGGAAGCTTTCCGCATGCATCCTGCAGCGGGACTTCCTCTGGAACGTGTTGTTCCCGCGTCGGGGATGGAGATCTCTGGACATTTCATTCGCGGTGGAACAATCGTTGGTTGTAGCCCCTGGGTTATTCACCGTCGTACAGATATCTTTGGTCCAGATGCCGATGTATACAACCCTGATAGGTGGCTTACTGCTCCACCGGATCAATTGAAGGCTATGGATGGGATGATGCTCCAGTTTGGTGCTGGTTCGAGGACCTGCATTGGGAAGAATATCTCTCTAATGGAGATTTATAAGATTATACCTAGCTTTTTGCGGAGGTTTGAGGTATGTACTCCTTTTCTGATGAGGCAGATACCGGTGATGCTGACTTCTTTTGATAGGTGCAACTGGCACATCCTGATCAAGAATGGAAATTGTGGAATGCATGGTTTGTACGTCAACAGAACTTCAAGACAATTTTTACCCCAAGAGAGATTATAGTATAGTTCACCGTCAGTCATCCTTTATGCCAAGTGTTGGAACTGAAAATCTGTATGTATTTATTCTTCTAGAATGCAATTTCTCATAAATTTCGATATCAAACATCCTTCTATCCTATTGTCAGTTGTACATTACATAGTTGATACTTCCTCTAACAAGATATATAATCGCGTAGGGGATATAGAAAGATTGTATTATTTTGTGTTTGTGACACTACTAGTAGTTTTACGAAAGACAGCAGCCTATCATCTAGAGATGCGGCGCATATATACACGCGAAGATATGCTAAGACTTACACGCCCTTCTCTTCCTAGGTGTTGCCATGCTATGTTTTATAGAGATAATTATATACTACCGTATCCAATAAGGCACATACACGTCGCCAGCCAACACCGACATCTATAAATATTAGGCTGCAATATGGAACTGACGCAATCCAGGCCTGCTTACGGCGAGGCTGAACTGCGAGAAGGAATCATTGGATATCCTTGCACGGGAGCCTCGAACTCCATATACTCGACACGTAGACCTACAGCAGCTAACGGAAATACACCGCTATCTTAGTACCCCTACATGTATCTACCGGTCAACCGCAGGGACTACAAACAGTAAAAAGACACTAGCTCTATAGGAAAAAGATGTGAAAATGATCCAGTTCCTATTTCACTAAGTACATACCCTTATTGTACATACTAAGTGATGGTAGTAAGTGATTATGGGAAATGAAAGTGTCATAGTCACATCATTTAACAGCTAGAAGCCTCCAGACACTACTCACATCGATGTATATATAAGTAACATTAATTGTCACCCTGGCCCTATCATTGTCACACTATATACCCCTACTGGGGCACAGCAAACAAAGAACCTGGTGATGGACAAACGATCACCTCACACTACAATATTTAATCAGTCGTCCATTCCCCATTCCCCTATTCCCCGCTATCTTTCTTTTTAATTTGACATCTTCCAAGCCATATAGCCATCTTTATTCGAGTTTATCTTATTATGAGTGACAATCGGGGTCGTGGACGAGGCGACCGTGGAGGTGATCGCCGTGGTGATCGAGGTCGCGGTGCCGATCGGGGTCGTGGTCGCGGGGAGAGTCGCGGTGATTTAGCTTTCCGCCCAGCCGGTAGAGGTGATGGAAATCGTGGAGATTTCCGAGGCCGAGGTGGTGATAGAGGTCGAGGCGAGTTTCGTGGAGGTGATCGAGGTCGTGGCAGAGGCGCAGGTGGATTCCGCGGCCGTGGTGATTTTCGTGGTAGAGGTGATTTCCGTGGCGGCCGTGGTGGCGGCCGTGGTGCTACGAATTTTGGCCCGCCTATCTTCAGGTTTGCCATTCACTCTTCGCTGTTCATTGAAAAGAAATCTAATCTTTTCTCTATAGACAAGGCGAACCTATCCCACCACCTAACCCTACCGTCACCAAGACCGAAAATGACCTCGCTAAGGCTCTTGCTGTGAGCAGCCAGAAGACCCCCAGACAGGCAAAATATCCCGAACGTCCTGGTTATGGCACGGCTGGCAGGCCGGTGACTTTGTATGCAAACTACCTGCCGCTGACCCTGCCTAGCAAGCGGCTGTTCCGCTACCACATTGCCATCGCAGCCGACTCTGCAGGCCGAGCTGCTCCTGTGGGCAAGAAGGCCCGACACATTGTGCGGCTGCTGTTGGAGGAGCACTTCCCAGAGCAGAAGAACAGTATTGCGTCAGACTTCCGGTCTACCCTAGTATCGTGTGTCAAATTGACCGAGGGTAAATTCGATGTGCGATACAAGGAGCACCTGGATGATGACTACCTGGATCCACCCCGGGTGCACCAGGTTACCTGCCAGTATACTGGTGAGGTCAATCCTGCTGACTTGGTCAACTACCTGACCTCCACCAGCGCCGGTACCATTCTTGAATCCAAGTCTGAGATTGTCGCTGCTCTCAACATGATCATGGGGCACCACCCCAAGACGGACGACCAGGTCGTCTCTGTTGGGGCCAACAGACACTACAGTCTGCGTCAGGATACCATGGAATCGTTCAACCTTGGCGGTGGCCTGTCCGTCCTGCGTGGATTCTTTGTCAGTGTGCGTGCCGCGACTGCTCGAGTGCTCTTGAACGTCCAGGTCAAATATCTGGCCTGTTACAATGACGGGCCTTTGATCAACATGATTCAAGGCTACGGCAACAGGAACCCTTATCGTTTGGAGAAGTTCCTCAAGAGCCTACGCGTTCGCATCACGCACATTACCCGCAAAAACAGTCGCGGCCAGCCCAGGCCTCGCATCAGGCCTATCTATGGCCTGGCCAGCCGCGGTGATGGTGGCTCGTCGCCCAACGCACCCAAGGTTTCCCGGCACGGAGCTGGTCCCCAAGATGTGCAATTCTTCCTAGCTGAATCTAGCCCTCAGCCCGTCGCCGTGCCTGGCGTGCCCGAGCCCAAGGGAAAGAAGGGAAAGAAAGCGCCCAGGGCCGGTCCTGCGGAAGCTGGTCGCTACATCACCGTTGCGGACTTCTTCAAAAAGGGTCCGTCGATCTTTACTTTTCTTTCACTCTTCCTTCGACTCCCTTCCTCCTCGTGTTATGCTGACTTTCCTCTTAGAATACAACATGGCTTTGAATGCAACCCTCCCAGTGGTGAATGTCGGGTCTCGTGACAGACCTGTCTATCTCCCCGTTGAGGTCTGTGATGTCGAGCCAGGCCAACCAGCTAAATCCAAGCTTTCAGGTGATCAGACAGCAAGTATGCTCCGCTTCGCCGTCATGGGTCGAAAGCCGGGTCAGAACGCCCAGTCGATTGTTACCAAGGGCGTGGGTGTGCTGGGACTCGGCGAGCCATTAAATGCCACACTAGTAAGAATTCCCTCGCTCCCAAGATCTTGTCAAGATATCTAACCTTTTTGCAGTCTGCTTTCGGCGTTAACTCTTCCACTGAGCTAATCACGGTTCCTGGACGGGTTCTCCCCGCCCCAAATGTCACGTACAGAGATGGGAACAGGACCAAGGAAATCAGAACTCAATTTGGCAGCTGGAACATGCGTCAAATCCAGTTCTCTAAGGCTGCGCGCATGAAATCCTGGACTTATCTCTACATTGATCAGGAGGACTCCCGGCCTGTTTTCCAAAATCTAGATCAGCTCAATGCGGCTCTGGGAGGCTTCAGAAAGACACTCAAAGATATGGGCATGTCCGTGGACCCTCACAAGCCCGGCAAACGTGTTGTCCTCACCGGCAAAAACGACGCCAACGACCTCGAAGAAGCCGTCGTCGAGCTGAAAGATAAGCACAACCCAGTCTTCATCCTGGGTATACTCTATACCAAAGACACTGGCATATACAACTGCGTCAAGCAAGTCTGCGACGTCCGCGTCGGCATCCGCAACGTGAACGTCCTCGCAGAGAAGCTCGTGAACTCGAACGACCAGTACAACGCCAATGTGGGCCTGAAAATCAACCTCAAACTCGGCGGTGCCAACCAAGCCCTCCGCACCCAGGACCTCGGCATAATCTCCGAAGGCAAAACAATGCTAGTCGGCATCGACGTAACCCACCCCTCGCCAGGCTCCGCCAGCACAGCGCCCAGCGTCGCAGGCATTGTCGCCTCCGTGGACGGAACGCTCGCCCAATGGCCCGCCGAGATCCGCGTCCAAGGCGCGCGCCAAGAAATGGTCGCCGACCTCGAAACCCTCCTGGCCGGACGTCTCCAGCACTGGCGCAAACTAAACAAATCCCTCCCGGAGAACATCATCGTCTACCGCGACGGCGTGTCAGAAGGCCAATACAACAAAGTCATCGACGAGGAACTTCCCCTTCTCCAGGAAGCATGCAAGAAAACCTACCCAGCAGACCAGACAAAGAAAGGCCTCCCGCGTCTGGCCATCGTCGTCGTCGGAAAACGCCACAACACCCGCTTCTACCCAACAACAGAGCAGGACTCGAACCGCGAGAACCCAATCCCCGGAACCGTCGTCGACCGCGGCGTCTCCGAGGCCCGCGACTGGGACTTCTTCCTGCAGGCTCACTCAGCCCTCCAGGGAACAGCCCGTCCAGCTCACTACTTCACCGTCTGGGACGAGATCTTTTACCCCCGTTACCCGGCTAACAGCGGCGGCCCTGGCGCGGCTGATGTCCTCCAGGACCTCACTCACAAGATGTGCTACATGTTCGGCCGTGCTACGAAGGCGGTTAGTGTCTGTCCGCCGGCGTACTATGCCGATCTGGTGTGTACGCGTGCTCGCTGCTTCTTGAGTGATCTGTTCGACCCTCTGCCCGTTGACTCTACTGTCGGTAGTACCAGTGGCACAGAGAGTGCGGCGGATATGAACCGCAGGGATGATGTCAATATCCACCCTAATATTGCCGAGACTATGTTCTACATCTAGGTGATTTGGTTGAGGATGTGTTGTGCCATCTATTTGATATCTATTATGCGTGTTGCGTATCTTTCGGAATCTACATGACTTGGCTTAAATGGTTTTGGTGGAGGAATGAAGAATATCAAATTTTGGACCTAGGAGACCTACTCATTTTCGCTCACTCATCTTTGGTCTCTGGAAACATTTGAAATATCGTTTGGGATATTCTATTTCGGTCAGCTTCGATACTTGGACGTCGGACACTGAACGAGATTCACATCTAGTTTACTATTTTGGATAGTAGCTTAGCTGCGAGACTAAATGAATCTTCAAACGATGACATCTATGATCCCTTAATAGATGTGTACTATGTTCTTCTGGCTATATGGGGTAAGAGGTTTTACGAATCAGCTGAAGGAATCAAGGTATAGTTAACAACAAAAAATTGACGAATAAACGAATAAACGAATCCCGCTCTCATGGAAATAACTTGTACACTAGTAACATTTAAGGGCAGGTACAGAAGGATAAAAAAGCAGAAGATAGACAGACAAGAAGGCAAAGGGGTTGAAGATAGTACACGCAGGCCAGGCATTACACACACACCCAACTCCAACTGCAAAGTTCCAAGCGCGAAGTGAAGGGGAAGCCCGGCCTCCTTTTTTATTCTTTTTCTTTTTTTGGGATTTTGCAGTTTCAAGGACAATGTCCAAAATTCATGCGGGTATCGATACATATTGCTCGTGATCGGAAAGAGTCGGCCGTTGCTTGTCGTATAACGGGAAGACGGAGCTTAGATGGTTTCTCCGCTGACAAGGGATACATAGGTAGTATCAAGCAAGCCCCAGACTGGCGCTGGCTCACTTAGTTGCCTTCATGGCTCCAGCTGGGCTGGTTGTGGGTGTGAGGGTTGCGCTGCGCGGTGGCATTTCTCTTAACCGGCTCAGGGGACGCCTCGTCATAGTTATCCCAGTGGGACTCCATAGCCTTATTGTGGGCGACATGCTTTTGCTGCAAGGGGGACGGGGACTGCTCATCGTCGTTACCCCAGTGGGACTCCATAGCCTTATTGTGGGCGACATGCTTTTGCTGCAGGGGAGACGGGGACTGCTCATCRTCGTTACCCCAGTGGGACTCCATAGCCTTATTGTGGGCGACATGCTTTTGCTGCAGGGGGGACGGGGACTGCTCATCGTGGTTATCCCAGTGGGACTCCATAGCCTTATTGTAGGCGACATGCTTTTGTGGCAGGGGGGACGGCGACTGCTCATCGTAGTTATGCCAGTGGGATTCCATCATCTTATGGTGCGTCTCGTGATTTTGGGTAGGCTTGTTCTCCTTGGCAGCAGGCGATTCATCCGTCAGCTCGAATTGCGCAACAGAGTTCTTCTTGCGATTGGCAAAGTTTCCAGCTGTTGACAAAGGCTCGTTCTTCTTCTCCCGCTGGTGCTGACCTTCTTCTTCCTCGAAGAGGCGGTTCTCGTAGAGGCCCTTGCCGCGGCCCCTGAATGAGCTGACGATCCGTCCATCGTCCTCGGTTTCTTCATCGGTCATCTCGAAGTGGCGGTCTGCATCGCGACGGGGCTTGGTTACGTTCAGCTTGGCATGGGGGGATCCAGTGCCTTCTTCATTATCGCCGAAGCCAAAGTGGCGCACTTCGTGTCCGCGTGCGGGGCGCGAGCCCTTCGCAGGGGTCTCGACGTCGTCGAAGTCCCAGTGTGTCGATTGTTTAGGGTTGGCCTGCTTGACTTCTGCCTTCATCTCACGCTCCGAGTTGTCACCGCCGATCTCGAAGTGGTCGTATTTCCCGGCAGCGGATTTGTAGAAATGACGGTCTTCGTCGACAGGACCTGGGCCGGCCTTTTCTTCCTCTTCGAAGACCCGGGGAGCCCTGGGCTTGGACTTGGTGGGCGAGTCGGGCACATCATCATCCTTCATGAAAATATCGCTGAAGTTGCGCACGGCAGGTCGCCCAGACGCGGGCGCATAGGGAGCCACAGGGGCAGGAACTTTCTTGGTGGGGGACAGAATCTCAGTCAAGGAACCCGCTCCATAGGGGTCTTGGGTATATCTCTTGCTCTTGTTGGAGGATGCAGGTCTGGGGGGTTCCGCGCGGCTTTCGATCTCAGCGACCTCCTTGCTCGGCGAGAGGAGCTCAGTCAAGGACTCAGCTGCGTAAGGATCTTTGATGCGGCGCTTGGCTGGGGATGATGAGCGATGTGGGAGTTTGGTCTCCGCATTCTGAGAAGAAGGCTGAGAGGGTGCTGAACGCGCGGTCTCGGCGTTTCTGAGGAGACGGACTTGGTCTTTTCCATCGCGAACGGGCCATTGGCGTCCGCGCGCTCCAATAATCTCGACTTGCTTCAGCAATGAGGCCTGGTCCCAGTAAATTCGGATCTGTTTGATCTGTTGATTGGCGTCGAAGTGGACGATGTGGACCTGCAGGATGTATTAGCTTTCGATAACGCGACGCGCGTCGGGGAATTTACCGTGGGGAAAGTCGCGACACGGTCGGCCAGGAAATTATCATCGAGAGAGGGGAGATAAACCCCACCACCCTCAGTGAATTCGAGGGTGGTTTCGATGTCTAGACATAGCGAATCCGATCCTTCAATGGCGCTGATGACTTGGTTCGACTTCGTCTTGACCACCTTTGCGTTCTTCAACACATGAGTGATCACATTGTCGGCCTGCTCAAACTTCGTCGTGGTAGGAACATAGATCAAGGACACATCATCGGCCAGTTTAGCAGTCTTGGGGTTATCCAGGAACCGCTGGTATTCTGTCTTGAAGTAGGACATTGTCAACCGTAGGAAGGCTTTAAAGAGAGGAAGATATCCCAGAGAAGATCTAGAATAGTCTAGAAGCTAGACGGGATTGAAGTTACAAAGAAACTATTTGCAATTAAGAGAAAGAGAGTGAGAGAGTGAGAGAAGGAGAGAAGGAAACACAATTGCTCCCCGAGGTCCAAGTGCGGGAGTGCAATGTATTGACAAAAAATATAACAGGGGAAACCCGTGGACGCTAGAACCAGTTAGTACTCGGTACCTTGCATATAATTAAATGTATAATTGTAATAAATATCAAATGAGAATGCAAATAGAGAACGCGTTGATATCCCTGAAATAATCTGAAAACACGCCAGTGTTTCATCATACGGGGCCTAGGCTTGGGCCTTGGCTCGTCTCTCCGGCAACTGGAGAATCTGGAGAATATGTTGTACACTTAAGGGCTTCAGCCTCTACAGGGGTACGGATTGTACAGGGTTAGACATGCAACATGTACATTGTACATCTCAAAGTACTGGCAGTACTGGCAATGAAATGCCCAGACACAATCTCTGACGAGTCGGTCATTTCAGTGTGTAATGCCGACTCAAATCAGACACTCTCAGGTAGCGTGATCGGTCTATCATTGAAAGTATAGCCATCCAAGTCAAGAGTAGGGCATGTGTGACGAGCAGGGACTTGTCAAACTCCAGCTCCTGACCGGCCAATTCTTTTTTTCTTTTCATCTTAGGCAGTAAAAGCCCTCCCAAGCACTTGCCGTATCTTCGGAGGGCCATAGATGGCATGGTAAATTATCGTATTGGTGAAAAAAGGTGGGTATGTGTTGCAATCGTGTCTCATTACAAAGGTCTTTTGGAGAAAAACGGCGTTAGAAAGGTCATATGCGCTGGGCGCGGTTCGAATGACTTACCCAAGATAATCCTCCTTGATAGTGCCAATGGCATTGATAGCGGCCACGTCGGGCTTGACACCGAGGATCTTCAACCGCAGACTGGTTCCTTTCTCAATGACTTGATCGGCATGATCAGTGTACTGCGGCGGTACGGTGTTGGGCTCCCACTTGATATCGGAGGGGATGTTCTGATGGGCTGTCAGCAGTGAAAACCCAGCGATCCATGGTCAAGGGAAACGAAAACATACCTTTCGCGCAATGAAGACGGACAATGGGCCCGCGAGTGTGAAGATACCCGTAGGCTTAACGGAAGTAACAATGGCATCGACCTAAGCTCAGTCAGCAGGAATTCTCAAAGACGACAACCTCGGATCCCAAGCGCATACCGTCTCGCCACGGAATGGTTTCCAGATGATTGCACGATATCTAATGGTGTATTCCGCCTGTCCAATTCCTGGCATCACCCGCCCTTCGCCAATATCAACCATGTCCATGACACAGATCACAAAGTGATCACCTGTGCATCGTCCCTCTTCCTCCTCGTTGAGTCGACCGATGAGGTACTCTCGCATGTTGGGTCCGAAATAGGACGGGTGCATCGAGATCACCTTGGTCTCTTCTTTGAGGAAGAACATCGTCGCGGTTATGATTGGATGAGAATGCGCTAATGCCGAAATGCGGAGTGGAAAGATTCAAGTCGGTTCGGGACAGTGTTGCTGTCAATCGAGGTCGAGGGACGGCGTTTTCGACCACGCGCTCATGACCTGCAACGGGAAGCACAAACAAAATGTCGTTGTAAAAAAATGAGCGAAATGAGATGCTAGTAACCGTGGAAGTGGCAGAAATTGTATCTGCCTTGGATCTTGAACGAGGAGGCAGATACAGGTGCTGCAAGCGCAAGCTTTCCCTTCGTGAGAGCATCTCCGGTCTGGTGGGCCAAGTTTGGGTGGAGTCACGTGGTGGGATTCTTGAACGGTGGGAAGTTGACTTGATATTTGCACGTTTCTAGTCATTGAAACATCGTTTTGTATTTGACACACTACTCACTAGAAATGGTAGTTAGCAGTGTACTTGACAGATAATTTAGCCTTGACTGGGTGGACGATTGCTTCTTAAATGAAGAATGATTGGATGGTCTATAGCAGACCATAGATGTTTGACAACATGTACAGAAATAAATAACGAAATTCTCTGGCTTTGCATCTCCGGTTCGACTTATAATAGCATTTACATGCTATATATAGCCTTTCCCGGTTGGCTTGGACTAGTTATCGTGCTTCAAAATTAGCTTCGAGGTATAGAATGACCTAATATATATATTCCCGGGACCACCTGTTGGTGCCTTCAACTTCGAGATTTATGCTGTGACTGAGCTCTAAATTACGACTGAACCCCCTGTAGGTCTTAATAAAGACATCGAAAGAAAAACACCTAAATTTGTAGAAATATATAGCCCAAAGCCTCACTGGAACACCCATACTAGACATTATAGTATTATATACTCCGGAGTTAACGACCAATTTAATAATGAGACACGGAAGACGCCTCCAATCATAACAGCATAATCCATTACTTGAGATGTAGCATATCCTAGTAAAACTATAATGTAGATGATTTGATAGGATTGTACATGGCGGGTTGCCATGCCTGAGAACTGTTACGTTGCCAAGACCAACGTTCCATTTCCTCGGCCTAAGCACATGACGCCAACGCCAGACCAGGACCTTGTCCACTCAACTCTTCCCGATAAAGACGATGCCACTTGCCTGATCCCCCCCGCAAAACTC
>PKQL01000726.1:0-13050 GCA_002916455.1 Penicillium sp. CF05 | reverse complement strand
GGGAGCGGGCAGTTGGGGGGTGGTGCAGACGGAGGCCCGGTTGTCAAACCCAGACCAGGCATGCTCTTGCGGCGCAACATGCTCGGACCAGCTTGGTTGTTTGGGTATGCAGTGGAGACCTTCTTGTGCGGTAATGGATCTGCCGGTGGAGAAGCAGGTTGGACCTGAGTTGCATTGGTACCTTTGCGACTCGTACTAGGGCGGCGGATCAGGCTGACTGGACGGGAAGATGCCCTGGGATCAGGTAGGGGGCCTGTAGGTGGCGCTGTTATGGGCACTCGGGAGAAGTTTTGGGCATTCTGTGCTGAACGGACGGTTTTCGCCAGGGCATCCTCTGAATTCGAGGGTCGTAATATGCGCATGGGCTCTGATGAATCTGTATACCGCGAACTAGCGACGCTGAATGTCGGGGATTGCGGAGGAGATGCAAAGGCAGACATATTTGGGTCCGTGTCGGCGCGGCGTGAAAAGCCGTTGATTGATGAAGGAGGAGAGGCATGAGAGACGGGAATCGGCCCAGATCTCGGAACGAATTTCTTGCTAAACGAGGGGACACTGAAATTAGGCGCTGGAGGTGAAGCGCTGCGGATGAGAGCTTCGGGAATAGGTGGTGGGTGAGTTGCCTGTGGCTCCTCTGTGAAGTCGGTAATGGGTGGAGGCTGAGGTGGCAGGGGCTTATATAAAGATTGTCGTTTCCCATGGCTAGAAGCAGGCGGGCTGCGTGTGTAGATTCGGTCAAGGTCTTCCGGCAGAGGCTCATCGGGCCTGAAAGCGCCAGTGCCTATTGGCGGCGAGTTGGGTATGTTGGAAGAAGTGAATGACGAAGAACGAATGTCAGATCCGATAGAAGCAGAGCCATTGGTCGGATTTGTGGCCTCGGTCCGGCTAGTCGACACTGATCCGGATCGAGATTCAATTATTGAGCGACGATTAACCGACACATATGAACTGCGGCGAGATTGCCATGTTGCACCACCGACGGAATGACCATCTTCCTCAGTGGGCGATTGGAGGGCCTGCGGTTGAAGGAAAAGACTAGAAATGCGATGTGGATCTTTCTTTACCATTTGTCGAACGCTCGTCTTGGACCGCAGCTGAGGCATCGTGTCTTCGTCCGAGTGTTTCTCTTGTGTGAATTTGCGTCCTCCCCGTTTTTCGATCTCAGCTCTAACGGCCACCAACCAGCCTATCATATCATCAGGGTTGTCGAACACCAAAAGAAAGTTGCGCGAAAAGCGCCGGTTATTAGACTTGTGGAAGCCAAAGCGCGAGAATCGAGGCTTGGGGGGTTCCGGTACGGCGGAATCATCAGCTGTCGGGTTGTGAGAGACCTGGACTACCCAATGTTTCCCGGGAATAGCGTCACTAGCAAATGCGACAGACTTGGGCCCTAGTAGTAGCATCCGCTCCGGAAGACGGTCGTGCTTCCCTTCACCCGCATACTGGAGAATATAACCAGTAGTTGCCAGGACATATATTTTCTGAGTCCAATCCTCCTTGTTGATGGTACCTGATAGTGTCCGGAGATGCTTCCTTTGCTTTTGTTCCCGCTTTTTACGAGCGGCATCAGCGGCTTCGTCCTGCTCCAACGGGTTGGCAGGGTTGTCGTCGGCAGAGCTCCTTGCGGTAGTAGCGTGCAGGCGCAATATGGAATCTGCAGAGAGAGCAGGTGCCAGCAGGCAGTCATGCTTGGTGGATTGCGGATAGGCCTGGAACAAAGGGGGAGGCTTCCAGCCATACTGTTCCTGGTTCGCTTGTTTGGGGTCAGGTTTCGGACGGGAGGAATTGAATGCTACGCGCGATCGTTCTGTCGGGGAGGCAATTGTCGGCGAGGTAATTGTGGGATTGGAGTCTATAGTTCGGGGGCTCATGATAGAGGGCGACAGGAGGGTCTCCGAGAAAACGGTAGTTTGAGGTTCTGGCTGTGCCTCTATAATCTCCTCCAATTTGGGGTCGGCGCGCGAAGATTTATGACCAAAGAGACTGCGCAGACTCGTTTTGGAGGATTTTTGTTTAACGGGGCCATGGAGCGGAACGGGACCTTCTGATCCATTGATACTCGGGTACTCGCTTGGCCGAGGGCGTTGTACCCGTTTCTGAGCAGCTGGTCGACTGAAACTGGTCTGTAGGGGCGCAAGTCGACGTCCTCTGCGTTCGCCAATTGATGGCTGATCTGGATTCATTGTTTAGGAGCGTGCTCAGGACCGTCTCACGCAGTTCCACACAGTTCCAGACAATTCGCGACTTCAGGCTTTCAGGACGTTGAGCGCATTGGAGAAAAAGGAGCGACGAGCTTTTAATATAGGCAATGATCATCGGAAGGGAACGTGGGAATGGACTGATTCGACGTCATGGCACGTCCGACAGGAAATAGCCGTTGAAATATAATCTATAAATATGTAGAGAGAAATCGAAATCGGAATCGAGGAACGACCCTTTCGGGAGAGGAAAAAAAACATCCGGAGGGGAAAAATCATCTCGCAAGCAGGATTTCAAGGGGAAATTCGCATTCAGACTAGTTCCAAGCGCCAGTGGGGGGATCTACTGGTGATAGTGTGTGAGCGGCCCGGGAAATCGAAGATTGGCCGAGACGCAAATTTGAGAGACTTGAGTCCTCCGTAGTTAGACAGTCGGACCACACTTCAGTCCCTGACCAGGATCAACAGCACCCATCATATCAGCACCTCGATCACAATGCTGCGCCATCGTCACATCTTTTTGTGTGAATCCGCGTGGGCGATGGGTCGTCCAGTGCACGTCGACGGAGCCAATCCGCTAACGAGTCAGCCTTAATTTCTTTTTGTTTTACCCGATTCAAACTTACAACTGTCATGGTGGGATGATGTTTCTTGGACGCACTCTCGGCCGCAATCATGTTAACAAATGCCTATTGATTGTCAGTTTATCCAGTCTCACAGGAAGCAGAAGCAGAAGCAGAAGCAAAGGTAGGCCCAGTCCTAGTCCTAGTCTAGACTAGACCAGGGGAAAAAAAATAACTCACAACAGCCTTGAAATAGCTCTTAAAATGAAACGTCTTGGTGACCCCCATCCCGTCTCCATCCTGCGCCCAGCCCTGCTGTAATAAAGCATTGGCGTCGCGGGTAAGTTGCTGCGCATCCTCGCCCTCGGCGAACTGAAACGCGCTGGATGACATTCTCGGGAATTGGCGAAGAGGGAATGCGGGTGCCTGCAGTTTGGGGAGTCCGGTGAAAGGTCTCTTTGAGACGTGTCTCGCACAAAGACGCATGGAAGTAAGACAATTCATTTCCTTACTCCGTACAAAAAGGTCGGGGGTTTGGAAAGAGGAGAGTTGTCTAAGGCTGGAGTGCACGGGCCAAGTGTCTTATCGGAGACGGGTGAGACTTCAATGCTATTCTTATTCATACACATATATGCATATGTGCATATGTACATCCATCCATGCAGCCATGTATGTAGGTATCATGAATGTATGTTTATCTCACCAGCTTGGTGAGATCCAATATTCATTCCAGGCACCCCTATCCGCATCTCCGAATATATCGATCCCTCCTTCCACGCCATCTTCACTCACTGTCCATACACCACTTTCAACCAGTACTATCCACCGCTCAAACAGTCTCTCCAACCTCTGCGATCGCCGCTCACCCCCAAACGGATGGAAGCAACCATGTTGAAAGAGTTCCGTGAATGAGCCCGAGGTAACTGGTCTCCCGTCACTCATCCTAGCCCCGTCCTCATCCCGGAAGAAACCAGGTCGTAGTGCAAATGGAAGCACGAGACGGAAACCTGCCTCTTCCATATCATAATCTCTTCGACGCACAGGTTCACTGTAGAGTCCAGTGGGAACAGGATTGTTGTCGTTCATGCTCACATTGCCATGTGCGACGGAGAACAAGCGACGGATTTCGAGGTTGAGATCCACCAGCCGGTCTGGAGCTGCAAATAGCAGGACCCCAGGGATGCTATCCGCTTCATGAGGTATGTTGGTAAACCTCTGACGCCTCGCAAACGCCTCTTTATCATGCGGGACCTCTAGCCCAGGTGCGATGAATTTGAAACGCGGGGTCTTGACTCGTGTTAAGAGCGAGCGAATGAAGCAGTCCTGCGGCACAGCCGCTGCGTCCAGTTCTGCACTGGTAAAGAGCGGTACAGAGATGGGCAGAAGTGAACCAGGAGGCATTCGAGATTCGACTGCAGCTGAGTAGCGCTCTATCGCAGCTATAGTGCTATTAATCTGGGCATCGCAGTAAGGGAGCCACGACCATAGATAAAATTGCGACCTATTCGTCGGGGGATCACCAGTAAGGAGTTCTTCAGGAAGCCCAGGAATAGCTTTACCAATCCGAGTCATATAGATCCATTGACTGAGAATAGTCTCCAGCGGGAACCACATTTCCTCGTGCTCGTCAATAGGCTCGACACTTTCCATATTGTCCGTAGTCATTGGGAACGAGGCCCGATTGCGCTGCTGGTCATAAACAACGCCGAGGTTATGCCCGCCCAAATCCGTAATAGTATGATAAATCAGAACAAATCGCTCCTTGTCCTCCATCTCGTTATCATCTATAAAAAACTCGTCGCAGAGCATCATGTCAAGACAATCAACCCAGTAGAAGAAGGGCGGCCTAGGGTCATAGACCAAATCCAGAAACTTGTTAAGCGGTGCATCCAGGCGCTCCCGAATAGCTTCCACATCGTTTGCTTCATGGAAAAACCACTTTTCGCTGGCTAGCGCATCAAGGTCGGGCGTGTCTCTTCCGTTGCGGGCCATCCAGCTATATGCGACCAAGTAATTGTGCAGGCTGGCACAGCGCTCATAGTCGAGAGTGCCGTCATCACGGGCCGGGTTGTCATCGGAAACTAGAGCGTCTTCAATATCGAGGATCTGTTGTGGAGTGCTCATGGTTACGGTGATAAGAAAGGAAGTATGGAACTTTAAGGCGACAAAGGTTGCGGCAACTAGCGCAGCTAGAAGCAGTTAGACTGTAAATTGGAGAATCATTAAAATGGAAAGTTTAAATTTTATAAATTTTATATTATGAAAGGTTTTATTGTAACATTTAAAATGGTGAATGAACATATAGGGATTTCTAATAAGGGTTCGGGTACAGTTAGGTATTTGGAACACTTCAGCAGATATACTAACTACATACAACTATATACTTGATCCAAAGAGACTTCAGAAAAGACTAACAAAAACTGTAGTAAATTAGGCGAATCAGAGACTTGTTGACAACCATATAAAGAACAAATGAGATCACTTCGAAATCTGCAACTCCAATAAAGTTTTCAGGGCATTGGTCTCTCCCTCCAATTTGGATACGCGAATTTTCAACGCATCCCGCTCTTTCCTGATAGCATCCAGTTCTGCTTCCAATTCATGGGTACGATCAACACGACGTTGGCGGTACCGCCGGGCAGCCAACGTGTTGAGCCTTGTCTTAGATGCTCGGTCGGATGAGTCTTTGGATGACTCGCTAGGTGATGAACTCGCTGAAGACGAGGTAGTAGGTGGTGCTGTTGAGTTGGACGCATTCAGGGACTCTCTTGGTGTGAGCCCAGATGGGATGTCAAACATAACTCCATCTGGGAAGGATTGGGGTCCGAAATCAGGCGAGGCATCCAGGGGAAACAGAGTCTGCGTCCATGTAGAAGCATCCCAACTTAGTACAGCGCGATCGGTGTATGTTGGATTGGGTGAATGGAAGTTGAATTGGTCATTTGAAGGAGGAACGGCGTAGGAGGGTAGTGTTGACCAAGTGGAGGGATCGTGATATAAGAGGTCATTGCTGTGCCTAGGGTTAGACACATCCTGCGAAGGCGATCCTAAGGTGTCGGGTGTCGCACTCGATGGAAAATCCGGTGGTGGCCATTGTGAAATCGTTGTGGTTGGGTCCTGAGACCCGAAAGAAACAATAACGGATTCAGATAATCAATCACTTGAAGATCTTGCGACAGCTTGGAGGGGATAGCGCGTTGGTGGCTGGCCCCCATTGGGATGTTTTTGTTTGATTCTACTGAACGAAATATGTGCGACGGAGTGAACCTTTTTTATATTTTAGTAGATATCTATGTATACCAACCTTCTCCGAATGACTACATACATACTATGTCCACGGATGTAGATCACCATTCTTCTCCGAGCCAATTTCCTCCGAGCCACTTCCTCCCGATGCTACAGCCTTTTATTCAAGACGACCCCATGTCAAATAACATTCTTAGTCTTTTTTTCCATTTTTGTTTCTTTCCAAAATATTTTATTGGAGGACAGCACAATACCATCTGGGAATGCGGGGTTATCGTCTATCACCCTGCTATCCTGGGAATCAAGGCTATAGTTATTGTACCGTTATCCCCTTTTGCGACAGACTATCTAACTCTGAATACTAGATCTGAAGCTAAATTCCCTAAGATGCCATTCTCCATCTGTATCAATGGCTACACATGTGCACTTTTGACATGTGCACAGACGCCGATATCGCCAGTGTTTTGTATCGGCGTATCGGTATTTTTTGCCAAAACACTGCACATGTGGGCAGTTATGTCTCGAGGTCTACACGGAAATACCAAAATGCTTTGGGAGAATGCCTTTACGCAAGAATTGTTTCTCATGGCCAAGATATTGGCCCAATTACTCCTTGTTTCTGCACAGCTCGCGTGCTGAATGGTATTGTACGAGGCTGCAGCTAGCAGGCTAACTACTTAGCGTCAGCGCGAAAGTAACCCAACGGTTAATTTCGGGGGGCCATCTTGGTGAATCGAATCCTGCGAGTATTCCCTGAACTTACCCTGTTTTTCTACCCACTGTTGACGGTGCCACATGGCTACCAACACACTCCACACCCTGGGATTAATTACAGCTGGCAAAGATGACATCGATGCTGGGGCGTTTCCTAGTGAGGGTTTAATGAAGGGGTCCGAGTCGAAATCTGCTCTTTCCCGGGACTCTGCCAATGACGATGGATTCCGTTGTGAGATTTGCAACAAAGCTTACTCCCGGCGTATGTTCTCAAATGTTCCTACTCAATAGGTGGACAGGATCTGGATCTAACACGCAATCTTACCAGGTGATCTACGAGATCGACACCGGCGTCGATGTGCCGCCAAAGGAGGCCAGAGCCGCAAATCCAAGCAGAAGTCCTGTGGAACATGCGCGCAAAAGAAGATCCGCTGTTCATTGTCCCGTCCTAACTGTGCTCGATGTGCTCAATTAGGAATCTCATGTCAATACCCTTCCGGTATAAGAGAGGCGGGGGAGAATTCGCGCCTGGTCAATACGAATCTACCTATGGCCCCAACTATTCAGGAACAGCCACAGAACACCAATTTTACACCCGAGCACTCACAGTCTGCTGAGATCAGCTCTGTCTCAATGACTGACACTTCAGATGAAACCCATCAGGCATCTCTGGGACCCATGCTGGACCTCAACGCTCAACTGCCTGACGCATGGCCACCCTTTGATTTTGAAAATATGCAATTTACAGAAGATGAAATACCCGGCGACTTTTGGTCTTACCCAACTGAGACAACACGGAGCTCTCTACCGTGGAACGGAGACATAGCGCACCTTCCAGAGTTTGAACTTACCGGTTCACTGGGCTCTGTTTATACATCAACCTCCGACTCTGTTTCAGGGCATTTCGATCTCACCCAACATATAGAAAACGAATCAAGCCCATCCGCACCGAGCGACAAACCGCATTCCTCATCTTCACCAGAAAGCAACAGTTTCACAGAAGAGGAGCGTTCAATGTCTATAAACCTGGACAATAGGCTTTACAGTCCCCCCCACCTCATCTTCGGACACACATTCATAGTCGGTCTGGGACGTCAAATCAAGAGCGACGCAAGCAGTCTGTGTCAGGAGATGCTCGAGCATCTGCGGGAATATCCCGGTCTCATTCTCAATAGAGAGTTCTGGTCCCCCTTCGTCCACCACAGATTATACCGCTGCTCTTTGGGCGGAATGGCACCACCGATGGCAGACGCCTTGGCTTGTGTAGGTGCTTATGCAAGCACCGCTGGCTCGGGTTCCGGTTTCGTCGATCGTATGATATCCCAAGAGCGGGAGAAGCTTGTGCGAAATTTCCACAGCTACACCGACACCCCGGAATTCTGCCTGGCTGCTATGCATGCTGTATGCATTTATCAGATTATGGGGTTGTTCGGCGACAGCTTTATACCTGCTGCAGTTAAGAAGCCAGTGTTTAGCAATGGAAGCGAGGAGCGACGGCTGGAGTTTGAGAGACATGCTGAACTCTACAGCTCATTCCTGTTGAAGGTGAGCTACACCCATTCAGGTTATAATTGATTTTACTCACAACATGAAGATGACCCGACGACTGTCGAATACCCATTCAAAGGCCCTTCAAATTCACCACGAGGATGAAAACGATTGGAACCAATGGAAGTTCATGGAATCCCTTCGCCGGAACTTCTTCGTTGTTCATATAATCAACACCCTGGAGTCAAAGGCACGGAAATTAAACGAGAGCCACTTTGAGCCTCTGAACGACAACATGATTCTCAGACTTCCACTTCCTGCCCCGGAACGAATGTGGCGGGCATGCAGCGCCGAAGAGTGGATGCTTGCGCGTACACAAACACTAGGACATTCGACTTCACTCAAGTCCACTAGATGTGGTGCTGAACCGAATCTTCGCACACTTGGAAGTGTCTTGCAGGCAGTCCATGCAGGAAAGGTGGATGTCGCATCGTTATTGCCACTTACTCGTATGATCCTGGCGAGCGCTATCATTTCCCCACCGGGGTCGGGATCATTCTAGATCGAGACTTTTAAGCTTCTATGCTTTAGGTTTAGTCGTTAGGCTTAAGTTGTCATGCGTGTGTATTCACTCATCTCGAATGGCTAGGGTAGAACTGGAATTCAAACCGCAAGAGGTGAGCATTAAAAAGAGAAAGGTCTCTGCCAGGAATACTCTGATACATGCATATGCACGTACTAGAGGTATGTACATATGGAAAAGACTCGACGGAAACTCGTATGTACCTAATAACCTTGAGAAGTACAAATGTAATAGAGTGATATTAAACTACATTTTAACATTTAGCGCTAGCCCAATCCAGGAGTGTCTGGGCCCCGGTCCAAAGATAAAGCCACAAGCCGCCCGATGTGACCCAAGCTCGAGAGTATAGTGATTCCACAGGCTATACTAAAAGCGGTTTCTTCTCTCGAATCAAAGACCTTCGGCTTCATTGACTATATCTACTTCTGACCGGAACCGGACAGGGGTTAGCTCGGACTCCCGGCAGGAATGCCATATCGTCTCTACCGTGTCCTTGGTGTCGGGACCTAATATTGTACTAATGTACTAGTAGATCGAGTTGAAGATACATACTTGCAGTTTTGTGCTACCCAGCCACTATTTCCTCTAAATTGTAAATCATTACATTACTTGTCCGACAGAAGTCAGGTGGCTTCACCTTTACTACTTTGTATACTCAAATCCTGATAACTGTAAAGCAATCTGTTCAGCTAATAATAATGGTATAATCCATAACTGGTATCGCTCCGTCGCGACAACCCATAGCATACATAACAACCCGCCCAGATCGCAAATCTTGTCTTTCGAGTCAAAGCAAGCATAGGAAAACAAAAAGCAATTAATTTTAGTAACCCGCGTCCGTCCTCCCAGTTCAATACCACCCATAATTAAAGTGCACAGGGACGAAAAGCCACAGACCGGGAGTGGGATATCCACCGAGCGTCAGGTGCAAGAGCTACAGCCAGCCACGCACATCGTAGGGTTGATGCGGGTGAAGACATGCACGGAGGCGAAATGTGAAGATGCTCGTAGATTTCCATCACGGTGACTCCAGTCCCATCACTACTCCCACTAGACATGAGTATTCACAGCAAAAATAAAACAAAGAACAAAAGAACAGCGGTCAAGGATTGATATTGATGCTGTTGCGACGTGAATTGGCACGAGAGTTCACCTGGGAATTGACTCGGGAGTTGCCTCGGCTGCCGAGCGTTGGGCGGATGCGGAGGTCTTGCTGGGAGCGCGCATACGAACTGGCGCGAGACGCCGGCGGGATCTTGGACCCTCGTCGGCTCTGGACCTGCATTTGGTGTCGAGCATCTTCCAGTTGCTGGGCAAAGGGAGAACGCTTGCGCAATGCTGGGCCCTTCCAGTAAATGACATAGACCGCAATGACAAGTGGCACGGAAATACAGACTAGAGGAATGTTAGATTGATGGCTCATGTGGAGAGATAGAGCAGGATAGACATACAGAGAATGGTCGAGGCGTATTCAAGGTGGTACTTGCCACCGATATCTGTCAAAAATTGTCAGTATGATGATGGGAAAACTTGTTGCGTGTGACCACTTACTCGTGTAGAAGGGCGTGGCCGGAATAGTGAGGACACCAGCAAGGAAGTCTCGCGCCCACCCGTTGCCACCGGTCGCAGAGGCAGAGTATGGTCCGTAGGCACAGATCATGTAGTCAATCGTGGCCATATAAATAGCATAATTGGCAATACCAATGATGGCAGCAAAGATCATAGATCCAATCCAGTGGCACTGAGGCAAACTGGTCCAAGCGAATCCGATCAGACCAATGGGTAGGCAGGGGACAGTGTACAACAGCCACCACAAACGAGACTCATACTGTGCCCGTTCGCTCTCCGGATTGTCGCGGCGCTCTTTGACGTTGCGTTTGATGGCCGGGAAGAAGGAGAACCAAGCGATGAAGTAGCCAATCACAATTGGGATGAAGGCCAGACCCTTTTGCCAGGTGTTGAAGCCCCACTGGCTGTACACAAGGGAGAGCGACTGGATGAACATGAAAATAAGGGCATCGCTGAAACCACTCAGCAGAGAAAGAACCAAGACAATGGGCTCAGTTAGGAACATTTTGAAGGGACGAATCCAGGTAGCCATAAGCTCACGAGGCGGGAAGCGCTGGCGGAACGACATGCCCTCAGTAGGTCCATAGATGTGGGGGTTCTCGCCGGACTTGCGCATCGATTTGGCAATCCGATCCATCATAACAGTAGTTCTGGTTTCTGGGACGAACAGGTAGTGGGCAACCTGCACGAAAACACCGAAGATCAACTGAATCCAGATATTCCACCGCCACGGCAGGAAAGCCTCGACGAAACCACCAACTACCGGGCCAAGCACGGATCCGCCAACCGACGAGAACACGACAGCAGCTACGGCGTATTGCTGAGCATCGGGCTCCCACATATCGGCAATCATTCCCAGAGTGACAGAGCCACCAGCAGTGGAGAGACCACCCAGGGCACGACCAACCATGATAGAGGCGAAGTTGGGCGCTAGAGCCACGGGGAGTTGAAAGACGTTGACAAGGAATAGAGATGCCTGGAGAATGGGCTTGCGACCCAACTCCTCACTCCACGGTGCCCAGAGTTCACAACCGAAAGCATAAAGAACCAAGAAGATCATGGCACCGCAACGCGCTGCCTGCATGGAAACATTGAACTCCTCTGAGATTCCGGCGGCGGCGTTCGAATAGAGCGATGTATTGAAGTTCATCGATGTCTGAACGAGAAAGATGGTACTGATAATGATCCACTTCTTTTTTTCAGTGAACGAATATCCCAGTCGATCGTAGCACATGTCCTCGGTGAGCTCGATCATACCCCCGGGAGAGGGCGATGCCTCCTCGAGCTGATCCTCTTCCTCCAACTTCTCAGTAGTGGCATTGACAACGGCTTGGGCGTGCGCAGCTTCTGCTGCATGCACGGTATCCCTCCCGGGCTTCTCGGAGTTGATCGTCATTGTTGTGACGTACGGGATGGTATAGGGTAAACTGGTATCAGGACCAGTGGATAGTAGAAGAACCCCAGAAAATAAGAACACAAGGAGACTGAAGATCAATAGAAGAGGAAAAGAAAAAGGGAAAGAGGAAAGGGAAGAGGAATTTAAATACAGAAACGGCGAGAAAAAAAGGGTAAGAGCCAAATGCAGGCAAGAGCCAATTCCAGGGTTCCAGTACGTTTCCAGTACTGTCCTCAGTACATGTTCTAGTACAAAGTTCCAAGCATGTCACCTTCTCCACGTTGTCTTTAATTGAATTTTATGTTTTTATGTACCTACCTGGCTTACATGGATTACATGGATTACATGGATTACATTGGCTCTTACCTCCAGGGCTACTCCAGACGGGATGCCGATGTCCCACTTTTCTCCAGACTTTCTCTCTCTCCAGATTTTTCTCAAATTTTTTTTTTTTTTTTTTTTAAATTTCTTTTGCCTTTTGACCCCTTTAACATACATTTTGCAGTGCCCTTAATCCATTACCTAAAATATACAGTCTGCGGTTGAGAGGAATATTCCGAATTTCTTTTTGTGCTTTCAGGTCTAATTAGCCGGAATAGGAAGCTTGCATTGGGGTAAACGGATCCACCTTGGAGAAAACTACATCTCCAGTCTTCCCCGTTGCCGGACTGGGCCGAATGTCCGCTTCGGGTTCAATACTTCAATCCCTTTTGCAACCTCAAGTCTTGTGTATACTACGAGGCAGAAGATCGGGATATCAAACCCCATGCGCCCCGCGAAGCAAGGAGCCGTTATTTCCGACCGTGCCCGAACCATATGGTTCCCCATATGTGATGTCCTCCATATGTGATGGACATTCTACGGAATGGATTCCATATAAAGTCTATGAAAATGATAAACGGGAAGAAAAAGTAAAAGAAAAAAAGGCCCATGGTTCCCTTCCATTAAACTTGACTTCCAAGGTTGTTCCTGTTAAAACAAGACATTGCCAAGTCGCGAATTACTTGCCTTTGGCTGTCCGTGACGTCAAGTCGACCAGAAGAGGACAAGTCATTCGTCAATCATACAATCCAGGACAGGTACTGCGGCTAAAGGAATACGAAAAATCGTCCATATTACGGTGGCGTTGATCGTCGTCAGGGCTGTCCCATAACTCTTGTTCTGACCCTCGGAGTACGCTTACCTTGTGATCGGCTGAGTATTGCTTATTCCTTTCTTTTTTTCTTCTTTTTTTTTCTTTTTCTTTCTAATGCCGGCCCGATTATAACATCCTTCCAATACACAAAAGTAAAA
>PKQL01000725.1:0-13073 GCA_002916455.1 Penicillium sp. CF05 | reverse complement strand
AAAAAAAAAAAAAAAAAAAAACTCTCCATCTTCTCCTTACATTAACATCGGCGATTTTCCAATTTCACCTGTCATCCATATCTATCATCTGTTCACGATAATATTAGATAATATTACTCCGGAGTGACCAGGTGTGGAAGATACTAGTGCAGCCACCAGCAAGGACTCTCAATATTTTCCCACTCTTTTATACATACACTTTCTGCATGTCAAGCTCTTGACATTTGCTTCAACAGAGTCGACCAACCAGTACGGAGTACTTCATATCCAGTGGGGTCTCTACGCTAGAAGGATTTGGCATAGCTCCATGTACATATCCAACCCGTTTCAAATCCAACCAGGGCCACACCGGAAGTTCATGGGCCGGTCTTCACTATTAACCGGCCACTACTGCACCTCCATGCGGTTTTTTTTTTTTTTTTTATCTTTTTTCCCTGTTCTTTTCTCGAATTGGCGACCATGCTCCGGCTGCAAAGCCCGGCCCTGCATGTCCATCCAGTCTCCGAATAAACCACGCGCATGACATCCAAGCAAGGCGCTTGTAACTTTCGAGAATAAACCATATCTCCTGCCTTTGACTTTATCTCTTGTCCTGGTCTATTGAGTTTTGCCCAGCCCCATTATATCAATGGCTGGGCTTGGTGTTGGGAGATGTGATGGCCACCCTTACAAACTGGGTGGCTGGATATAACTAACCAGCCTTGCTCCTCGCCTTCCGAGTCCTGGTCCTTTTTGGGGGGGGGGAAGTTTCTCTCTCTGGAGGCTGAGGCTCTGTATGTTTCGTCACTCGACGCGTTGATCGCCTTGCTAACTGGGAACGTCCGGGGCATATCAGATACATCACTTTTGTGGCGTTGTGCCTTGTCGCACACGCCATGATGTGTATCAAAACTCCACCTGGCGGTTCCTGTTCCTACGTTTCTGTTTCTGCCGTGGCAGTCTCCAGTGTGATACTGCACATCGTGCTACGGAGGTCAATTTATAAGCTTTATGTTGCCATATCAACAAGCTGGGAATTTATTTGGTGTCAATGGTGTGGCGAAATGAATGGGGATGGATAGCCTCGAGAGACGGTCTGGCTGGATGGTTTCTCGGGATGGGTCCGCATAGATGATGCATCTTGAATCCCGGTTGTACTTAAGGTGCTGAAGGTGCTGACAGCATAGGCAATCAACTTTAGAAAGCAAACATGCCTTGCTGATCAGATGCAAGCCACGGATATGGTATCTGACCTGCCGATCTTCTCTTCCTCAATCACATATTGTCTACGGAACAGACATGATTACATTTATCTTGACATTATGAGCTAACGTCTATCAATGGATACTTTAATAACAATAAGGGCGAAAGGTACAATCCCATGGCCACCAAACAGAGGGTGATAACGACAAACATGAACAGAAGAAGAAAACGACATTATAAAATACAACCATGACGAGACCACTGGGGTAGGGTAATCCAACAGCATTCCCCCTGTAGGTTTTCCGACAAAAGTTTCGGCGCACTCCGAGGCACATACCCCATGCTCGGGTAATGGACCTGGCATCATGAGGTGGTCATTCATTAAACAAATATAGGGACGTATCACCCAAGAGCAGTCACTCTGCCCTGCTGCCTTGTTTGGCCACAAGCATTGGATGAATTTCCAGTTCGATGGCTCACTGGCTCATCCTAAGATGATTCAACAATCAAACTCGCCGGGGGGCAATATAATTCTTCCAAATCACACGCTGAAAACATTCAGATGCGACTGTGCTTCGGTTGATTATTTAGGCCTTGCGAGAGCGTGTCACAGGGCCGTTGGAGCGGCCAGTGGTCTTGGCGCTGCCATTCTGGGTACCAGCCGGGGAGGGAATTTCGAAGTTCTTCATGTCGATCAACGATTTCTGGCCAGTGTTGCGGCGGGGACGGCCGGTCTTAGCGGTCTTGTTGTAGGTGGCAATGTAGAAGGAGATGAAGAGGACCAAGTAGGAGCTGATGATGCCGATACCAGCCAAGGCAGCGAATTCCTCACCGGCACACTTGCCCATGTTAGGGAGCCACGGGAAGTAGGCGGAGGTGAAGTAGGTGTACGAGGCGAAGTAGATGAAGCCTTGAAACTGTCAATAATCCGTTCTTCGCATGTTTCTGGGGGTTGAATCACTTACCGACGTCAATGACGAACTGGAGGATCTGCAGCATGGTGATGTACTTCTTCCACCAAATGCGAACGCCGCGGGCGCTCTGGAAGTAGTACCAGTACATCACGACATGGACCAGCAGGTTGATGGTGATGGGCACCCACTGCACAGCAGTCACACCGATAAGCTGAGTGTAGCAGAGGAGGGCGGTGGCACCGTGGTGGTAGGTGTGGAGGAAGGTCAATGGCTTCTTCTTGAGAACCAGGAAGACGGTGTCAATGAACTCGACGTATTTGTTGATGTAGTTGAGCTAATCGAGGCTGTGAGTTTCCCTTCTTCCGACGGTTCAAGCGTTTCGCAACTTACGTAGTACAAAATGATCAGAGGGCGAGTCCAACCACCCTCCTGGTCACAGATAGCGTAGAAGACTCCGTGTCTCCAGAGGGTGGGGACCAGCTGCTCAATGAACAAGACCAGCAGGATAGCGCTCACGGTGGTCAAAAGGAAGTTGTGAATCATAAACAAGGTGTTAAGCTTGAACGCAGGCAACTTCTTCATGATCTCGCGACCGCCGAAGATGACAACGTAGTAGGTGATAAGCATAATTGTAGTCTCCTTCAGGGTGGACAGAGGGGTGACACCCTCGGTGAAGCTGAACTCGCTGGCGGGATACCCCATGACCTTCTCGTAGGCTTGTTCGAAGAGGGGCCACAAGTGCACACCGAAGGGTCGATCGATGGTGGGGACCGAGACATGTTTGAGGATTTCGGACGCCATTGTGACAGTATTAGGTTGTTCCCTCGAACGAAGATGAATTGAAGATAGAGATAGCGGAAGGCAACCTGTTCTTTTGACGGGGGCAGTAATCTGCAGTAAGCCGCCAAAACAAGAAAGGCCAAATGAAGGAAAGGAAAGGAAAGGAATGAAAGGAAAGAAAACCAAAGAAATGAAGGTAGGAAAGGGGGTAAGAGAAGAGAGGGAAAAGCTGGAGAAATAAGAGAACCATTACTTTTTGCGTCCGGCGCGTCCGTTGAGGACCCAAAAGGGTTTAGCGTTTAAAAAAGGGGAAGATCAGGTTCCGATCGCACCTATGTTGTACTTGTGATATTGAACATTGAACCTATTGAAACATTCGATTACGGAGTAAATAGATTAGAAATTAGATCTTATTCATTCTTAATAATCATCCCAGACCATAAAATAACCATGTAGCTGCGGTGCTGAATACAATATTCCCCTTGGTGTGAAACTATCACATGCTTAGTCTAGTCAAATTCCAATAGTGCAGTATTCATTACAAAGAAATGAACTATATAAACCTTGGAAATCTTGGAAATTGCCGAGGATTATCCAAATTCACTATGCACATATCTTCGGAAATTGTGCTCTCGATAGCTAACTCATTAGGTGGATTCCAACCCCCGCCATAACTAGATCCATACCCGAAGCGTTGTATTCGAACTATATCGAAACATTTCCTCTTATTCGGTTACAACTAAATATGTACCATGGAAATTTGCCGTTGCAATTAGCCTTGGCAGGTGTATAAATCTCATCTATGTATACCAGGTTTGCGCCAATCCCCACAGCATAGGATATACAAAGAGCATATCCAGAGAATAGACATATGGATCATAATAAACATTATTTCATCTGTTGTCCATTTTTCTGCTTGGGTAGAAGTGGGAGTATATCCATGGATCTACCTAATTCAGAGCTATCAAGATCTTAGATTGCAATGTCGCCACTATTAATACCACGAGTTCCCGTTCTCAACCGAGGTCTAGCTATGTAAGCTCAAAAGCCAACACTCATGTATCTAGTCACATTCTCCAGTTCTTGTCTGCCTTCTTCGTGCATGTAGTAACAGGTTCATAACGGAATAATTGAACTGGGGCCAATTGCTCGAAGAATCATACAAGTCAATTTCTCTGCGTAACCATTCGGGACAAGATATATATTCGAACATTCAATTACCATCATAGTTTAACATCTGTGTTTCGAGAACACACACTTATTCAATGTTTAGCCTTATCATATGGAACAGATAGACATACATACATACATACATACAAGAGATCCAAGAACAATGGAATATTATACGAACTCGACTGTCATGACCTTAAGACTCCTGAGGTCGGCCAATGACACGCATCTAGAAAGTGACAACCATCCAGCCAATCAGCGGCCACCATTAGAGATCAAGACAACTTGGAACGGGGCCAATCGGATAATGACTCAGCACCCGTGGAGCTGCCTCAGGCGTCAACACCACACCACCCGCAAAATCCTAGAGGCACTTCACACCTCCCCTTCCCGTCCCCATCCACACCTTTCCCCTCACCATTGCTCCTGTCCGGTCCACCGTGGTCCCCTTCTAAAAATGTCGTCCCTCTCCATCTTCCGCGTGGCGACCCGCGCCGTTCGCCCTACCGGCTTCTTTAGAGCTCCCCAATTGACCCGGTCCCGGATGCAGTCCCCAGTGACTCTGGCCGCCGCCCGCGCCCACAACTTCGGTACTACCGCCATTCTCCGCTCCGGCCACGAGGATGAGACATACGAAGAGTTCTCTGCCAGGTACGCACCCAATCGCAAGCCATTGAGGCCGGAGGAATCGGAGAGAAGCGTCTTGCATCTCCATGTTAGGCGCTTCCCGGAACGAACATCGGCAATCGTCTGGACATGCTAGGGGCGTCTCATGCTGACTGTGTATCCCAATGGCAGATTCGAGAAGGAATTCGATGGTGTGCAGGACGTTTTCGAGCTTCAGGTATGACCATCTCGACCTCACCCGAGACATATTGATCGGCATGCGATACATGGCATAAGCCACACCCGTCACTCAACATGCGGCTCCTATATCCGCACCAATTCAACAAATGACTAATGCATATTTTTTTGCAAACAGCGCAACCTGAACAACTGCTTCGCTTACGATCTCGTTCCCTCCGTCGAGGTCCTCACTGCCGCCCTCAAGGCCGCCCGCCGTGTTAACGACTTCCCCACCGCTGTTCGCGTCTTCGAGGGTACGCTTCCACAACATCCTATCTTGGAGCATCTATCTTGGAGCACTAGTATCATTCGTCGCTGAACCCAAGCTAACGTCACTTCGTGATTAGGTGTCAAGGCCAAGGTCGAGAACCCCGACCAGTACAAGCAATATCTCGAGTCTCTCGAGGGTCTGCGCGTCGAGCTGGGTGTCGCTCTCCGTGAGGAGCTCTACCCCCAGGAGGCGTAAATTTCCACCATCAATTCTACCTTTACGTCAATTTTCTCTTAAACAAACAGTACCCCCTCGCATGTTGTTTATCCAGCATTGTTTGACTGGCTGAGGACTGGGTCAGGTCGAAGAGAAAACTGTATACATACTTTAGAGATCTCTTGTGTTGTTAGTGCTGCTGTTGTCTGGAAAAAGGTCTTCTGTGCCTTACTTGGTTGGTGCTTAATCTATCTTGATTCCATCTTGTTCAGTCATCTTGCATTGTTGTATTATCAACCGCTCAAGTCAGTCCTCAGTCCTCGACCCTCAATCCTCATTTCTTAATTATCGATCTGTCTACACTTTACAGAGGATATTGCTTCCCCACAATGGTAGAATAGCCAGACTGGTTTGAATCTCGGCTTTTGTTCCTAAATAGCCAATATATCACAAAATGGCCTGCTTTCGCAGGCCATGGGGCACCAGACCAAACAAAAAGAGCCTCCAACAATGACCATGCGCAATCGATATAAGTACAATGTAGATAAGGCCCCCATAGCTCTCCAGGAGACAGCAACATGGCCGAAAACGTATTTCGTGACAAGGAATTAAACCAAAGATAGGAAAGAAAAGGGAACACAAAATCATCAATACACACAGGTATGTGTCCGCTCAAACGCCGGGTACCAAGCCACTGATTTTCAGTAATATAGTCATAGGGGTATGCAAGGTGATGCATGGAATCGAGTCATGAGGTACTCTCCAGAATGACAAGAGACGAGAGAACAGATCAAACGAGACACCGTGATAACTAGTGCGTCCCAACATACTTGAAATAAGTAGGTCGGCAGTCCTCCTTGGCAAGGAAGTCTGCGCCTTGGTAGAACTGGCCAGCTTTGCAGCCGGAGCACTTCGGAGAATTGGGGCAGTTGAGATACGGGATGTGGTTGTACCCGATATCACGGAACCTAGTGAAGATACATGTGAGTGAGGGTTCTTAAATGAAAGAAATACCATATAACTTACCAGTGGACGTTGGCGGCATCGGCGAAAAGACCAATGCCGAGGGAGTGAACGGGGGCGTCACCCCAGCGTTCGTAGAAGAATCCACCGGCGCGATCCAGGTGCTGGAAGTACGCCTCGTATTTTTCACCGCGGAAGAAGTCGAGATCGCCAATTTCGAAGTTGGACCAGAAGTGGCAGGTGGAGTATCCATTGGCGCCCTTGGTATGCTCCGGACGAGCCACGTCATCCGTAATCCACTCCCACATGTTGTTGTCGCTGAGGTACGACGGGTTGGCAGCGAGGAATCGCTGAGTCTCGGGCCATAGCCTGGGGATACTCTGTGGCGCATCGTATAGGTTGATGGTGAAGCCGTAGGTCTTGTTGCCATCCTCCATGTATCGGAACACATCGTAGTCGACATCGCAGAAGAACTTGACATTGGGCTCGATGCGCCAGTAGTAGCGGTAGCCTGCAAGGGCTGGGTGTTTGTAGAACATGCCGCTGTTCCAGCGACACATCTGGTGGTAAGAGATCTTGGAGCTGTACTGGATGTCTTGTTCCTCCAACATCTTTGCGGACTCGTGGAAAAGGCTCATATTGATCCACTCCGGGACTTCCCAGTGTTCCTTTGGCACAATTTCTGCAGCTAAAGTTAGGTATGGTTCCCTCTCGTTCTAATCCGACTGGAATGCATACCATATTGGCACTTGGCTTTGGTCATTGCCTGAGTCTTCTGCTTGAACTCCTCGGTGAAGGGCACATCGTTGAAGAAGATATAGGGATAATTGAACTTGCTGTTCCATGTTCGCTCTAGGTCACTCATTGTCGAGAGCAGCTGATCCAGCTCCTCATTGCGGACGAGGGTAATAAGCGCAGCATTGGTGCGGGCTGATTGTTCGCTATTGGGAGAGTAATCGTGTTCTTCGGCTCGCCATAAGTTTCCTACAGGTTCTCCGGTTGCTATAAAACTAGTTAGTATAGCACTTAGAGTGCGATGGTTGTAATAGGAGGTGTGGCAAGAAACCGGGGTCACGCACGATCTACAAGAGGATCCTTTTTCATGCCATGGGCCAACTTAGACCCTTCTTCAGAGGAGCTCTGGTGTAATTGGAAGACAAGAAATAGACAAAGAAGGATACATGCTGCACCCAGCATGCGAATCGGTCGCGCGATAGCCATGATGGTTGTGTTTGCTTAAAGGGGGGAGATGGTCGGAGGGAGAGAGGCGCGCATTAGAGTGGCCATCTTACCTCATCGGGACTAGTGTCATCCAAGCAAAACATCACTCTCTTCACTTTATGTTTCTTCACTTCTTGACGTCTGGAAACATCTCGATGTGATTTAGATCTTTGATCTTAGATCAGAGTCTATCTCTGAAAATGGCTCTCGCCGCTGATCTAAGTACGCTCATCGATGCCTTGATCACTTCCGTTGCTAAGATATCACCAGACCACAAGGTAATTTATTAGTTTTCCATCATTCTCGTCTCATCATGCATGGTGTCTAATATATACGTAGGGGTCTGCGCGTTTCCAGAGTCTGAAGCGTCGTGTACAAGGTGGTCTCCGAACTGGCTCTCATACGCGCACCGACCAGTTTGCAGTCGCCAAGCAACTCGAGGGACTACAGGAAAAGTTTCAGATCTTGAATAGAGATGAGCTTGCCGAAGCTCTTCACATTCGCCTTGCGGAGTTGGAGAGCAATCGAATCTCCTGGCTCCCTGAGATTCTGAGTCTCTTACTGCAACTCTCAGATCGCCCCGCTCTTTTGTCTACGGTCAAGTGTCCGGAGGAGCGGGCCAAGGCACCGGAAGCAAAAGAGACTCTTTCTTGGTCAGACCTTAGAGCAGATGGGACGGCATTCAGTGACGAAGACATCTGGGAACAGGTAGACTTTGCTGGAGACTCATCAGATGACGACTTTTCATCCGTTGTCAGTGATGTATCTCTTCCAAAGCACAGGCCTCAGTCCACCACAACGGTGGACGAAGAGTACATTATCCCAGGTGACATTTTTGTGCCGGCAGAAAATGGGGGTCTTATTGCCTCTCTAGGAAAGGCTCAATTCTGGAGAGCGGAAAATCACCCTCCGGCAGCCACCACGCGACTTATCACAGAATCCCAACTTGCTAGAGAGACTATCTTTATGCTCCAGGGCCTTCCAACCTCCATTTACGTACGTCTGGATGATGATTTTGGGGTGGATCGAAGATACGCACTCGAACATTCATCCAGCGAAGCCCTGGCATCGCTTTTGCAGTGTTTCAGCGAGATAGGCGCCAAACTCAACAATGTACGGTCTTTCACTAAGCTCCCACAGACAATTCCGTATATGCAAACATTTTGCCGGGCTTTGGAAGAGCGTCTTCTTGAATTTGATAGAGTCTTATCTCAAGTTCAATGCAAATACCTTTCCGCGGGGTCAACTATCAGTCTCATCCAGCTTCTTGTTGACGTCCGTCAACACTCTCATGAGCTAGTATTGCTCGCAGAAATGATCGCCAAGCTAGGCAAAAACTCGACTGATCAACCAATGTGCTGTCTTGATTCGTTACACGATTTAATATGCATGCTGGAAGCCCTTGGCGATGAAAGTTCGTCTCAGCGCCTAGCAGAGCTATTCTTTATGTGTTTCAAAACATATGCAAGCTCGATCCGACACTGGATGGAAACGGGGCAGGTCGATGTTTCAGACAGCACTTTCTTCGTGCGGACCAATCGTGAGAATGGGGATATACGAACTCTTTGGCATGACTGGTTTATACTTGATACGGGCCACAGGCAGCAGAGGATCCCTCAGTTCCTCGAGACTAGTGTCCAGAAAGTCTTCACGGCAGGGAAGAGCATGGTATTTCTACGCCATCTAAATGCCCAACCTGACATTGAGGCCATGAGATTCGAGGATCTCTATTCCTCTTCACAATCACTTCCTTTTCCCGCATTAGTAGAGTCTGCTTTTGAAAAGCTTGTGAATGTGGACCATTCACTCAGTGCTAGTCTATTACGAACGGAGCTCGACCAACAATGCGGATTATGGAGCTCCCTTGATGCTCTTCATCATGTCTATCTCGCGAAAGATATGAGCGCCGTCAGCATTATTGACGCCAAAGTCTTTGAGTTGATCGATCGGGGTCGATCATGGGACGACAGGTTCTTGCTCACTGAGATTACAAGGACGGCTTTCAGTTCGGTGTCCGTCATTGACACGTCAAGAGTGCTTGTGCGGCCAGATAGTACTCAGATGCGGGTTTCTCAAAATGGTCATCGAACCGTAGGGATTCTGGAAGCGATAACAATCGATTATGGCCTTCCGTGGCCTATTGCAAACATAATCACCGAGGACGCAATACACACCTACCAACGAATCTCGACCTTCCTGATGCAAATCAGACGCGCTAAATATGCTATTGTGAAACAGCGTGTGCGCGACGCCCGCATCACCACACCTGACGACAATGACACATTGGTGCACGCTCTACATCATAACATGCTCTGGGTCCTTGATTTCATCTACGGCCATCTGACCTATCTCGTAATATCCACCGCAACCCGATCTCTACACAAAGATTTATCTGGCGCACAAGACGTTGATGCCATGATAGCCGCCCACCAATCTTACATGTCCTCTTTGGAAGCACAGTGCCTCCTCTCTAAAGATTTATCACACATCCATGATGCAATCATGAATTTCCTAGATTTGTGTGTTCATTTCGCAGATCTACAAGCCGCGCACTTGCTCGGCGATGAACAACATATGGAGGATCCGCACACAAAGAAAGACTCCGAAGACGAGTTCGACTCCGATGATGATGACGATGACGATAATGTGAACCATGAACACACACTCACAGTCTCATTTCATGAATCGACCTACAGCCAGCAGCTGAAAACGGTCAACAACCAGTTCAACCATCTAACGACTTTTGTTACAGATGGCTTGAAAAGTTTAGGTCGTGCAGATGGGCCTCAAAGTTGGGATATTCTTGCCGACAGGCTCGAATGGAGACGGAATTGGCGCAGGCTTTGATACACGATACAAATACCCTTTGGTTCCAGCGGGCGTTGGCGTTAGATGGCTTAAGAATTGATATAGCTCAAGAATTGACGTAGCTTAAGAATCCACATAGCTTAAGAGCTTTAGAACTGACACTAGGTAATGGAAGATGCAATAATGACTTTTTCGACTACATACATAAATTTCTGTCTCAAACTCAAACGGCCAACCAAATCCTTTTTGGTCCGGAGCTGTAGACATCCATGGATGTCAAACCCCGTCGGATTGGAGCCTGATGTATGATCTGCGCTCTATTATTTTGCGCAAAAAGTCTATTGCTCTGAGGGTTGAGCGGCCTCTTGCTCCGAAGGCTGGGCTGCTGTCTCTTCTTGCTTGGCACCCGGGAAGCGAGAACCTCTGTCCTTAACCTTCTTTACCTTCTTGTGCACAACTGGAGGCGGGTAAGCCTTCAATGTAACCTCTTGCCATTCAGCGGAGGCTGCGTAGGCCGCCTGGATAGGAGCCATAAGATCGACCATACCGGCCGAGACAGCAGGCTTAAGCAGTTGTGGTGTCAACTAGAACGTCGTTAGTTAATAACATATGTCTTTCGAGATAGGTATACATACAATATCGGCCTTGTAAGCGTCGTGTAGCTGCTTCATATCGGTAAAGACCAGAGGCTCAGCGTCCTTACGCTCGACGCGGAATTCTCCGTGGCCCTTGAGGACAGCTGCAGGCAATAGAATGTGTTCGACCAATGAAATCACACCGTTGTCTTCAACGACCTTAGGGATACACTCTGCCTTCCGAATCTTCTTTGAGATGGCCTCAGCAGGGTCGAGCAGGTCGATTTTACTATCTTATCGGGAGTTAGTACACTAATAACTTTAATAAGAGAAGGGGGTGTAAATACCTGGGTTATCACTAGAGCTCATCTTGCCGGAGGATAATGAGGCCATCATAGGGTTTAGAAGATGCGCGCGCTAGACATAGGTAAGCTTCTGATAGTCAACATTATAAGACCCGGATTCTGTCCCTAATCTTCAAAAAATGGTGGCAGGTACGGTGCCCGGGTGCGAAGCCAATTTGAAGGGTGAAAACTTACAACACGGTATCCAAGTTTGGGGAGCCACTCTGTCGCAGCGGTAAAGAGCTTCCTCTGATCTACTCCTCCGAGCTGAGCATCGCAATTCAAATGTTGTTCATCCAGAACTTGGAGAACTGGGTACAATAGCCTGGCGGACGGTTAGTATCTTACGTAACCCATATAGGCCGAAAATGTGTAGCCCGAGAGTGATCAGATATCCATACCCACTCAACGGAGCATTCGTCGTCTGCTTTACGACTTCTGCTCCTGCCTTCTTGGCCTGACCTTCGGAGACCAGAGAAGACATTTTGTACACATCAAATACATACTCGGGACTCTTCTGGTACGAGCTACCGAGCACGAAGGTGAGCTTTTCAGTAGGCACCCCGACGGCCTGGAGGATAGCGGTGATAACGTTTCGGTAACTGTTTATCTCAAGAGAGTTGGTTAGATCGGGATCTGAACGGGTCATTCCAAATGGTATGCACTGACTAAACCGCGCGATTCTCCACAAGCTCGAGTGGCGCCTTTAACTGTTTATCTCAAGAAGGTTGGTTAGATCAGGACATAAACGAGTCAATTACCCCAGAAGTTATGCGCTTACGTTGTCGAGGAAGGCGTGGACATCAGCCAGGAGGATAACGACATCACAGTCTGCAAGTAGCAGCTGGGCAATCTTAAGCGCTGGCACAAAATAACCAATATGAGGGCGACCTGTGGTCGCTGTACCCCAGTAGATCCTAGGAGCACGTCCTTCCTTCAAAACGTCCTGGATTATCTCTGGGTTTAGAAATTCTGCGAGGTTCGAGTTGATCTGTAACAACAGGTTAGTATTTGAAGTAAGAAGAGTTTGCGTGGGGCCTCACGAGATCGAATTTTGCTTGCGCCGTGGAATCCATAATGGGCTAAAAGGCAGGAGAAAGAGAGAGATAGAAAGAAAGAGCGTATAAAACCAAGCCAAAACACAGAAGACCCTGGAGAGTTGTCCAAAAGAGATCTCGGCAAAAAGCAAAAGGTGGGATGACTCAGATGCCCCTCCCCGCTGTATCTCCGCTAATCTCCATTCCTTCCGAGTCTCGGAATCCTTCCGTTCTACTATCTAAGCATATGATTTGTATGGAATTCATATTCATATGGAAATATTATTGATCAATTTTGCTATATACTGATTTGGAGAGGTCATTTTGGCATGTTCTTCTTTTTAAAACTCCAGTATGACAAAGAGAATATGGACAAGAACTCGGAACAAATAAAGGAAAAAAAAAAAAAAAAAACGGTCCAAAGAAAAAGCTTCGTAAATAAGAACTAAAAATTCTAACCAACCCAGCGTCTGGCACTGTAGAAGACACGTCCCCAAGGGCCAATCTCTCCCCAGGATTCGGCGTTCGGTGGCAACCAGCTGGCAATACCGTTCAGGACAGTACGCTCAGGGTGAGGCATGATGGCAAGGACACGACCGTTGGGGCTGCGCACACCAGCAATACCCTCGGGACTGCCGTTAGGGTTGAAGGGGTACTTCATGGTGGGCTTGAGGGTGGAATTGTCGACGAATCGGACGGGGGCAAGACCCTCGCGAACAAAGTCGGAAGCCGAGACGCCCTGGGAGTTGGCGAAGGAGGCACGGCCCTCGCCGTGAGCAACGGCAATAGGGAGGGAAGTGCCGTCC
>PKQL01000724.1:0-13086 GCA_002916455.1 Penicillium sp. CF05 | reverse complement strand
GTAGTTGGCTTGTGGGATTAGACCTCGCCCTCACCCGCGGGTGACCCTCAGAGGGTCACCCTCAGACCCTCGTTTTGAGGGTCGAGGGTCTGACATTCTCACCCGCAGCGAGGGTCCAGGCTAGCTCCGACCCTCGTGAGGGTCACCCGCGGGTSACCCGCGGGTGGTCAAACAGAACAAACAGTAGGACCTCGCTGTATGCATATTTTATGTAGATTTTGCTGTATTTTTTGAGTATTACGCTTGTATCTTCGGACTACAGAGAAGGTCTAATAGATTTTTTATAGTTCAGAAGAAAGAGCTTTGTTTTCAGATTAAATTTAGCTACAGAACTACTTTAAGGTGTTTCATATCCATCAAGAAGTCTAGATCGTTTCCGGGCCCTACCTGACATACGCTGCTGCATGTTAGGTAGTGGAAGGGCTTCTGCATCTTCATCTTCATCTCCACGGCTCTCTTCTGGCCTAGATCCAGCACTCCTTCGCCGCTTGCCTTGACTTCTTTCACTAGGAGCTTGATCTGTGCACCGTATCTGAGTGGAATCTCCCTCTTCTCCTTCCTCGTCGTCACTGATTGGATCAAATCCATTCGCCTGGGTATCCCTTTCCTCCCTAGCTGCCTGCATCTCTTCATATGAGAGATACTCATTGATCAATACCCTCTGTTTATCCTCCAAATCGAACCGGGATGTGCACATGAATAGCATTAGGTCTTGGATAGTCGTAGGATTAAGAGAGCCTCGGCGATAGTGGCAGATATCTCGAGCAGAGTTAAAAAGCCGCTCTACACCTGCACCAGTAGCGGGAATTGAGAGAATGTCACGGGCAAGGCTCGCAAGAGCTGGAAATTCGTGCTGGTGCTCCTTCCAGAAGACACGAGGAACAGATCGAACTGGTGCTATTAGTAATGTTAGTTATAAATGTACGAATTAGTGATATGGATCACATACCACTATCAAGATATCGCGAAAGCTCATCATGTTGGCTAGTCGTTGACTGTTGAGATGCTTCTGGTTCACATATCATCTCAAGCTCAGAGATAGCTAAGACTGATGGCTGAACCTTAGCCGGCGACTGGGTGCTCAAAAGCCGCTGTTGATAGGGTTCAAGGCAATGTTCAAAACTATTGCGATACCGTGCACGCCAGTTATTATCCCAATCCTTGGTCGAGAAGAACTGAAGCTTCTGCTGCGGTGCAATTATTGTGCCGATTGCATAAAGGTCACCAGGGATCTGATCAGTCATGCTATAGTATTGAGAAAGCTTCCTTTTAGCTGCGTAGAGGGCAGCTAACATCAACTGTTTCCAAGGGACCTTCTTTCGCTGAAGCTGCCGGATTGACTTTTCTAGATGGTCAAAGAGTTTGTTGTAGATACTGAAGACTAGATAAATAGTCACATCTTTCGTCTGCGAGAGAAGGGAAGTGAATTTAAAGAATGGTTGTGTAATCCAAAGCAGATACTCAATCTGGCGCCATTCCTCTACACTTAGGGCAAACTGATCTTGGCCATAATGCTCGTAAAACTCATCAAAGGTAGACTGTAGCCGCTTTGCGCGCCGGAGCATAAGAAAGGTCGAATTCCAGCGAGTCTTGACATCCTGGATAGGAACAAGTTTTGGCTCCTCTATTTGAAGGTTGTAGAAGGCCTCTCGACGCTGGGGACTACTGTTGATGTAAATAGCCAGGCTGCGTATCTAATACATAAATTAGAAAATAAGAGAAAAGTAAATAGAAGGAGTATACCTTATTCAACGTGTTAACAATCTCTCTTTTTTGCTGCGTCGCACGAAGAGACTGGACACAAGCTTCAGACCACTCTGTCTCAGCCATCTCGTTTTTCGGGTTTGCTTTCAATTGACCAAGGAGATCCTTTAAGCTAAGCTGGATAACATGTGCTATACACGGAACGCGTATAACAGAGCTATCACTTAGCTCAAGTGACTGGATAGCCTCATTCATGAAGTTCACCAAGGTATTATTATTCGACGCATTATCAGTGGTAATTGCGAGCACTCGGTCTGTAATATCATGTTGTTGGAGGAGCTTTATTAGTACCTCACTAAGATTCAGACCTGAATGGGAGCCAGAAAGAGGCTCAAAGCCAAGGAGGACCTCCCGGTACTCCCAGCTATGGTCGAGGAAGTAGCCGGTCACCGCCATAAACGCCTGCTGAAAGGGAGATGTCCAACAATCTAATGCCAGTGAAAGCTTTGAGCCTTCTAGCAATTGTCTTAGGATACTCTATTGCTGTTCCGCTACAAAGCCTCGTAGCCGCGCGCGAATGGTTTTTGCAGTAGGAATAATAGGCCGCTGTGGTGCAAGGCGCGCAAAGGAAATAAGGTCATGGAACTCCGGATGTTCAATGAATTGAAAAGGAAGTCGTGACATCGCGAGTAGTCTTAGAAGTTTATACTCCCATTCGTCCTGGGTGAAGACTGTAGCTTTCGGAGTGTGTTTTGCCTAGTAATATAAGTATTTTATTAAGAATAGAGGCGGAGCTTTAACTCACAGCGTTCTCCATCATCTGCTTAATACTTGGCTTTTTGGTACTCTTATTGCGACATGTTGGACCCTTTATATGCTTATTCATAGAAGACGTTCCATGGCGGCAAAGGGCTGGATGTTCCAGAGTTGCGGCGCATACCTTACACATAGCCATAGGCTTCCCAGTCTTCATATCTGCTACCTGTTCAAACTGTTTCCAACACTCAGATTGGTGGTTTGTGTCCCAGTTAATTCGTTTTTTCATCCCATATTCTGTCATCAACCACCAAGTAACAAAATCATCTCTTGACATAGTAGTATATAGAATATACTGTCTATGCCGGTCGGGGCCTACGCGTTGTAGGCAGTCGGGGATAGGAGGTGTAGGCAGAGGTTGAGTGAAGTCTGAGTTAACGATTGAGGCTGTTTGACTTCCTGAGATCTCTGGTGTAAATAGCTGAGAGTCGATAGGGAAACTAAAGGGAAGCGGATCTGCCGAAGAATCCCCCTCGTAAATAGAGGAGGATGGAAGATCAGAGAAGTGTAGAGACATAGTATATAGTGGAGGATATTCGTAGCGCTAAGCAAGGAGAGACGAAGAAGAGGGTATAACAAGAAATTGAGGGACTTACCGACAAAAACTCAAGTCAGTAGGATTCATAACGGCCAGGGGGATTTAGAGGGCTAAAGACTCATAAGTTGATAGATCATCATACAACCCACTTAGCAGTGGGTCTCATATCTCTTAATTGGTCAATATATGAGGGTCGCGAGGGTCACCCGCAGATTTACCCTCGTATTCTGAGGGTCACCCGTAGGAGACCCTCCTGACCCTCTCGACCCTCGCGGCCTCCGTAGTTCGAAAAAAAAAAAAACACGCAAGTCTCACAGAGCCATAGTGATATGCCTTTAAGGGCCAATTTTGGCATTGATAAAGATTAGAATAGAATCCTGGATTTACTAGTACAATTACTAAACGTCTATTATGTATGTTTCCAAATCTCAGGAAGATTAACCTTAAAATAAGCATTAAAGTAGTGTATGGGATAAAAGGTCGTGAGGACACACTATGCACCGCATTACTAAATATATATTTTGTACCCAAGCAGCGTATATCTGTTTACCAACCTATCTTAATTATCTAATTATAAAGTCTTCTTAACATATCTAGTCAAAATATTAAACATTCAAGGGCGTAGTAATCAAATCGAGAGGGATTTCAATAGTATTCAATTTATTTTTGGTGGGTTTATAGTATGTATCATCTGACGTGCTAGAATAGGTGTAAATAACAGTATTTTATTAGATGAATCAGCATTTTTATCCATCCTATTCAAGTAAAGCGTAGAAACTTTATGAAAAATGAGGGTCTATGAGGGTCAGTGAGGGTCACCCGCGTGAGGGCTGGCGAGGGTCGAGGGTCGGGTGAGGGTCAAAATTTTTGAGCCGACCCTCGCGAGGTGAGGGTCGAGGGTCCGGACCTTGGACCCTCGCGAGGGTAATTCCGAGGTCTATGTGGGATCGCCTTACCGTGTGGTTCCACTCTTTGACAGCCACGACTGAGATGACCCACCTCCGCTTTCCTATTTAATCCGCGGCATGGTGAACAGTCGCCAGTTGTTTTCTGAGGCTAGTACTTCACCACTCCATCATTTACTGCTGCTTTGTTCCTGTTCCCGGTACACAACTCACAAACTCCCCTAGCGTTGAAAGGGCTTGTGAATCCTTCAGCCATGAACCAAGCCATGGATTTCGTCGATCCTGAACAGGCTCATGTTGCAATCCGCAACCGACCTCGCTGCCGCCTTTGTGGTGAGGCCACCGAGCTTAGGTACGGTAAACCTTGGAACCAGAATGGCAATGAGGGTCRTCCATACTATATCTGCTCGTGCATCCCTCAAAAAACGTTCTCTTGCTTTGGAGATATGCGAGGCGTGTTGATGGAAAATCCTACGTGCTTCTGCGACCACGGGATGCAGTTCAGTAGACGTGGAATCCAGAATCCGGAGCCTGGAATGCCGTGGTTCTTACGACCGATATTTTATACGTGCGCCACTGGGGGCTGTTCATTCTACGAACCCATGACAGATTGTGATGGGAAGTTTGTCCTGAACCGTGGGCCTATTTCTGCGTCTTCATTGAGCCTCCGCGGTTTCTAAGAGACTTTATGCCGGTGTAATGTAAGAATTAAAAACAGACGCCAAAGTCGATGCCTTTTCTAATGAAAATCTTTATAGGCCAATTCCGTGGACCTTTGTCCAAATGCGCCACAACAACACTGCACGGGTGAATCTCATAGGTGACAAACGTTGGTTTCCAGGCCGGCATGGCGAAAATGGCCCCGGGCATTTTCTTCCTTGACACCGACCACGTTGATGCACCATTCCAGGAGAACATCAAATCCTTGACTGGGGTCCCTTTCATAGTAATTCCAATTACGTCTGATGCTGCTAAAGGTTTTGTCTGGGACCAAACCATCAACTCGATAACTTACATTTTGTACCTCATTCGGATTAATGGCACCGAAAGGTGCAAACGGACGGAAATCTCAGGAACAGCACCTTGAAACCCGGTTTAGGAAAGGGAGAGTAGAGGCGTTGTTTTCATTAGGGCCAGTATAGCATTGAGGACCTTGAATATGTGACATATACCAGAAATTACAAGATGATTACTCTATACAAATGTAAAAACAAACGCTAGCAGATTGCATGGAAAGAGCAAAAAACTATTGGCGATCTCCGGGATAACCAAATCATTCGGCTGGAGGCTGCGCAGTGCCATCTTGGGGGTTCAAAGGATATTCAGCCAGCCAAGAGCGTCGGCTCTGCGTGGCTGAATCGAGTGTCGCTCTCTTGGTGTTTTCGCTGTGCTGTAAGAGTCTACCTAGCCACTGCGAGGAACCTAAATTGAAAGGTCCGGCCATACGAACCTCACTTTATCATTTTTCACTGTTTTGTTAGTCGTCTTAGTATGTTCAGGTACCGTTTGAAATGCCTTTTTGTATGTCCTCTGGACCTGCTCGTGGTTCAACTGTATTTGACACCTCGACTGTGTCCGCCGTCTCTATTCTTGATGATGCTTGTAGTGATCTTCTTTATTGCCGCCCCTTGAAGGTAACATGGGCGCTGATTGACGCGGCATCCGAGGCCTTCGTTCTTGGTATCTCAAATCTGGCTGAAACTGAGTCACAGTTGGAGGTGCAGGTGCCGTCATCCAGTCTCGGTCTGGTAAAGATTCCCAAGGAAAACCATTTGCTTCGCCAAAATAGGAGACGGGTTAACGGAGCGTACGCTGGCTCATATGGGCAGTCTGTCGGGGCCTCCTACAAACAGGAGGCTTGTGCTGACGTTTGCTGCGTTTCCGTCATGGTACATACTGCGACAATAATGAGTGTGATTAGATTTTTGTATGTCTAGTAGCTCACGGGGTCGGGTTACCTGAAACGGCTCTCATGTAATGGACTTGACGAGTAGGAAGAAGTCTGTGCCCTGCCTGCAGGTCAAGAAGTGCCTGCGGATCGGAATGTGCGATTTGTATTTCTGTATATGAGTCTGATTCTCTTTTCTGGCTTGGAAAGCGAGGCTAAATGGGGCCATTACAATTGAACACCCCAAGAAGCGATTTTGTCAGGGCCAGTGGACCTTTCGATAGCTCTTGCCTAAATTAGATGCTTCGATGTTGCCCGGATCGGCTCCAAATTTCTGGTGAAAACATTCGCTCCACCCATATCCCAGTTACAATGCAGCCAGGCTAGCTCAATGGTTGATCATCTGTTGAGGGACGAAAACCACAGTTCTCCCACTAACAYGGTAGCACGGCAGCATACATGACGTATTAAAAGGGAACCTATCTCATAATCCTTTCTGCGCTATCTTTATCGCTGGTAYTACTCCTGGAGCATACCATATTGGRCTGGGGGYTCTCTATAAAGCATGATGCAACACGGCATGAGTTGGTCGTCGTTTAATCTTGGTGCTGGTCACCGATGCTTGGAACGCGTGGGCTTTGACCTCCGCCCTTTTGCGCTATCGGTCACATTGTCGGCGTCTTGTACCGCTAGTACSGTCGCCGAGGGCSCACACTGCAAATTTACACAATAATTCATCCAAATTCCAATACCCCGTATATGTGGAGCAATACTAGTGTTCAATAAAGGTAGTCACGAGATCCATGGATCCCAGCCTATTACGCATACCCTTAACCTGGAGAGAGCCGACTAGTGGTTCCGGAGGGAACCTCTTCACCCATAACGCATTTCACATACCCTCCATCMTCGCAGTTTCCAATGGCACTAGTGGTCAGCATTACCCAATGTATGYTGAATATATAACATTCTCACCTCGCCTKGCAGACTATTCGTGTCAAATATGRGCTGACCGACGATTCCGGTATCGAAATTGGCGATGTTGTGCGAGCCGCCATTTTTCTGGGCAGGGGTCAGGTCGACATGGCCGTCGAGCCGCATGGGGTYGACCAGGTCAACCAACACTTTACCACTCTCAGCTGCTCTCGATTCTCCAAACCAGACCTACTATTCGCGCCCGAGCACCATCACCATCAAGCGGAAACCCCATTCTGCATACTCACTCAAATACGCCAAAAATACTGCGACGAAACAAATAACCCGTTGCTTTTATGGGATACGAGGCTCGCAGATTGGTTTGCAACGGAGMTCAAACGGCTTGACAAGTTACTCGACTATTATAGAASCCAATYTACGCAGTCGCCGGAAAGCTGAATGTGATAAGGATGGGCTTCATTGAATGCCAAGCAAGTGTGATTCTCAGTAACAGAGCTTACTTAGAYATTTTTRATCGYTGYGATGCAATCTATAGTGTTATAGTCTCTCTAGTGTTCCCGGATATTCTGCTTTCGCTTTGCCCAAACATGGAGGMTTCCGGCGCTTTGTAGACCAGTCGCCTCGCATATGGTTTCTCTGCGTCGCTTTTGCCTGGGTATGTGGCCTCCAATGGCAGACAAWTCATCTTGTATCTCGGATGATTCGTATTGCCGRGAGCGCGTCTCTAAACTTTTGATGACCGATGTTGGYTTTTGGCTGCTGATAGGTTTKCGGAGTACGGACCGATGAGAAGRTGATAGTATATCAATAATGGGAAAGACAATGAGGTGCGAAAAAGGAGCAAGCTAGCAGCAATAGCCCATACATTAGGGAATTCMCGTGATTTACGGCGAATTCTTAAGTCTTCAACAAGTTGAAGGATGTGGTGCTGGGTGGCAAGGAAATAATCCAGTGTGTATGTTCTATTGTAKCCGTCCTTCGAGTCCATTGAACCCGGATGCATTGCAACAAGAACAAGTGACCAACGGAGAGCAACSTCTGTCCCGTTATAATGTGAAGAAGATGAAGAATGTCAAAGATCACGACGAAGTGGAGAGAYGAGCTCGCAGTTTATTCAATGGACTGTGGAGCCCATGAAGGCACGCCATCGTATCTTTACTCGAGAGCCTTTTCCTTCACTAGGTAGTACTGGCTGTACCATGTATCAGGCTTTATTGTAATAACACTGTAGCAATACATACACTCATCTAGAATCTAGCGCAGCCTTTGTACAGAACTGTACGCCCACCAACCAYAGGGCTGTTCTTAAATTGCATAGGGCTAACACTGGCAGGGAAGAACGTTKAGATGRATTTGTTACCTTCAGCGCGTCTTATWCGTTACCAACCCCGGGTTCTAGCTGGCTCTCCCCGCAGGCTAACATGGGTTCCCAAGGATCCTGATTACGTTTGAGAATGAGCCCATATCATAGCGACAGTGAATCTCAATYCATGGRGCATRGAACGTGAGGGCACAACTCGGATTACGCGCCAAYCCCTGGGTACTGTGCCTGTCCCCAYGCCGCCGCATCTGCCTTCGCTCGTCCCTGTCATATGTATTTGAGARTAGCGTCGACYCTARGAGTAGACCTCGTCCACATCCTCTTCGATTTCTTCCATATGAGTGGKAAGAGGGAAAAGAAAAACTATGATGAGGACCCGGTGGCCTGTATCCATTACCGGGTAGAGTGGCGAGTGACTGTCAATARTCGGTAAGTATGGATGGACAGCGAGGAAGACGTCGYCTTGGCTCCAAGTGCCTTCTGGCGGCTSTCCTTAAAAAGAAAAAAGGCTAGAGAAAGCCCTTCGTCGGAAAACCGGTCGCCTTCGCCGGGTAAGAGCCGGCGATACGGTCATCGCATCAAMAAGCGACCGCACTAAACATAAACTGACTACATGRTTTGACAACACCGATATCACTTGGTCTGCTATCAAGAAACGGCTTCTGACATAGGCCAATAATTTCTCCAAGGATAAGRAGCCTAYGCTGAAGATGAGTTTCAATTCTACAGACGATCRTCATTGTCCTTCTGCGGGCCGGAAAGCGGAAWAGAAGGAAATCATCAGTCACAAAAATGATGTTTAGTGAATGAGAGAGGCACGCCGCGATGCATAAGAAAATGCCTCRGGCGAGAAACTAACCTAGCGCTTAGTCTATAGTTTGATGCAATGASACTCATCAACATGCCCATATGAGTCCCACTGTTAGGTGTTTCCTTTGGGAAAGAGGCTCTATCCACGCAAGTATCATCACCTCAAACGCCTTGAACTATACAGGGAAGAACGAGAGCGGCAAGAGAGACTAGGGAAAGACAAGCGCAAGAGTGGCCAGGTCACTGGTGGTGGAGTGCCATATGCTCCTCGCAATATCTTCAATGTCCTGCCCTCGCAGACTGCTGCCCAAGAGCCTGATAGCCCGGTCGCCAAGGCGGCGATTGAAGGGTTGGGGACCGTCCCTATAGGGCATGGTTCAGATTTCGTACCACCCTGAGCGACCAAGAATAGGTGACAAGTGGCGAAATCGAGAATCAACCCCAAAAGGAAATTCCCAGTTCTTGACCAAAGTCACTTTAAAACAAGGGTGGAGAACGACTTAAAGCAGAAGTGTTGCTATCGTGGGCTGGATATTGGTAAACGTTTTGGCGGCCATATTGTTTTCGGGGCCCATTCCCGGAAGGAGGGTATAAAATCTGAACCATACCGTATAGGGAAGTCTCCCAATGTCATAATCAACCCCACTTTTGCGAGCAACAGATTCCAACTTATCAGTTTTACATGACCATGGCTCACCAAGAGTGCATTTCACGAAGCGCGATAGAAGGAAAGTCCGGGTTTTCTAGGAAGTATCTAMCAGTGGCCAATTACCATTGGACAGCTTGGAGGGACAAGGGAAGGGAGTTCGCTGCATATCGAGGGTAATCCTGTCTGAATCATTGAACTTGCCGATCGTAACATATATTTGGCTCCAAAAATTTCATATCCCTTGTGATATCCCCTCCCAGAATGATCAACCCGACTGGCTCCAGCATCCGCGTTCCATTCCGCACCATCCTCGACCACCCCATAACACAGCAATCCTAACTTGAGCCCCCCAATCGGATCCACGGGCTCATACGTAGAATCTTTCACGGAGCTTAAGGCTCTGAATTACTCATATTCACTCTTTCTGCCGCAGAAATGTTCCAAAAACTCGTCCCTACTCATATCGCGGTTCACAAACTTGGCGCCCGGGATAATATTGCCGTAGCCTGCGCGAACGGGGGCCTTCTCTTCTGCGCCATCTTGCGTAATTCGATCCTATAAGGATGAGTACCTTGACGGGACAGGTAAATAATCCGGGAAACGTTAACATACGGTGCCGACGCCCTCGTCGGGCGATTCAGGTCCCCCAAGAACCGGTGTACTGTCCATCTGCTTCGCCCGTTCTCTAGGTTTGAACACAGTCGATGCATTTCTGCCGTTCAAACTTGATCCGTCGTCGAAGGTACAATGGGATCGAACGTATGGTGGTGTGGCCTATGGGCCTTGCGATTAGAGGTCACATTTGTGGGAAGTATTAATTGTGAGCTGTGGAAGTACCTGAATTGGTTTTGTCCTCATCGCCTGATCAACCTCAGAGACTGGATAAGAAGCCTAGCGATATCACCTCTCAGTAAGTAACTCTACACGACTGACAATGATAGATCTGGCAGGGCCATACTCTATGATCCTGATTTGGTAGCGATTGCGCGGTCCCTTCCCCAGGTTTTGGTGCCTCCCGATCGGAGTGTTGATTAGTCCGACGAGGCAACTCTTTCTTCAAGTAAGTGATAGCCATAATATGGATAGTGCTCTCTGAAACGAGAATAGTGTGGGTATTCAGCGCTGATACCGTTCAACGGAAGAAATATGAAGAAGGTGGAGGTGAAAGGAGACCAGCCCCTTTTGGATCCAGTTTAGCACTATAATAATCCACCGGTGCAACGTAATAACATTGTCATGAAACTTTCAGTAAAATTACTGGGTGGGCCTATAGGGAAAGTGCTAGCTGCTGGGGCGTCAATTTGACYGTTAGCGTAAAAAGACTCAGGCCGATGCCCACGGGCCTTCCAGCTATCGGGGGCCAGTGGCCAATAATGGCCAAGCCATCATGCGCTCACCCTAAATAAACGAATGACGGATCTAACGAATAAATTGTATCCACGGTGCGATTCTAAACAATATTGCGTATGCTAGACTCCAACCGTAAGGGTGGTACACCTACCGCTTGTACGCACACAGAAACAACTACTAAACTGGCCAGGTCATAGTGGGCCAAGGAGGTGGGCAAAGAGAAGGTTCAGACCAAAAACTGAAGTCGGTCCGGGTCACATCGGAACAACGACGTGAGGCAAGAGCGCCTATCATGATCCACCAGACCCTTGCAAGTSTGGTTCCTAGGATTCTTCCGCGAGGTAAATGCAGCCAATGCGTGCTCAAAGTCATAAGCCAGATTTGTGTCATGCACAGGAAAACAGACTACCCCTTGGGATCTGCGCGCGCATTCTGCCCTCAAGGCAGCAAGCAACCTCATTCCTACTCATCAAGCCTGCTCCATGAACCTCTTTAAGGGTAACTCAACCTCATGAGCTACTGACATTTTAAGTTGGTTCGTTGTTACAGCATTATGTCTCATGYGCCAAACCCATTTAATGTCACTGGCTTCGTGTTCACAGAAGCCCCAACAAACTATTCCATTGGCCCGACATACAATCCGCTACCTTCGGAGATAGGTTCAGGAAGTTCTCTCCATCCGAGCGTTCCACAATCGGAAAGCTGGTTAACAGGATMTGTGTCTTCAACCGTCACTCCCTCTCCCCGGTCAAGTTCGTCATATCGAGAAATAAGACCTCGGCCAGCACCAACATTGCCTCAACCGGAAACCAAAAATGAAGAAAAGCAACGAGTCCGGAGGCCCACCAAAAAGACACGTCGAAGGGTATATGGGCTTACTGGCACGCCCAACCAACCAGCCCGGCGTAATGAAACGAGGTCTGCATGGCTGGTTCCCCGAACATTCGTCACATTGGCTAAGTAGGCTCTTTCAGCGCAGCAAAAACACCGGCCATGACGAGTCACGATTCAGCCACTCAGTCCCAGGGCTCTCGCTCATGCGATTACCCTCCATATAATCAAGAAGGCCCTCCCCAAGCTTCCATCGAGGCTCTCCAGAAAGCCTTGAAGGCTCAAGTCTTACACTCACTCAGGGTTTTGCGCAAGMTTGCTATGGACCACCACGCACTTAACCTGGTCCCTGAGATAATAGARGGTTGGGTGGCGGAAATTGAGGGAGTTGATGCAAAAAATATCCCAATTGCATCCAGCATAGCGGCGCAGATGKCTGTTCCGTTCGAACGATTAACCAATCTCACGAAATGCATCACAGCTACGGGCCCGATGCAAAAGCTTACTATCAGGCAGCAGGCAACCGAGTTGCTGAAATATATATTGACTTAYGCGGAGGAGTACTACTTAGTCCAGGGTTCGCAGGTCTATCTTGATATTGGTAGATGGATAGAAAGACTCACCAAGACAAACATGAGGAAGTGAAATGTTATTACCCAGAGGGTCTGGAATATTCCATTGCTCTTTCTATGGAATTATGTGTAGGATGTTATCTTCTTCTTGTACCAGATCTCTTTTCAATATTATGGGAATATGTTCTGTAATGTCACATCCGAGAGTCCCAGTGCCGCTATCCCGTATTAGACCGATGAAAGCTTCTGTCTTTTCCCTGAGATGGGTGTCAAGGGACTATTCCAATGTTTTACCGATTGCTCACCTCGGTACTTCCATCGTCCTTTWCGACGCAGAATGAATATCATCATGTCCAGCTAGTATTATTCCAGTGTTATGGGTGTCTTGTTGGTTCCATCATTGTGGTCGCTAGCTGGTTGGGATGCACGGGTACGTTGGGAAGTTTCTTGTAAAACCGATCCCTAAGGCCTCCTCTGGGCTTTGGGAACTGGAGTATATCTGTTTCACAGATGCATTATTGGTACCTCTTCATCATGTGGCACACGGGATTGGACCGATTCCTTCACAGAAAGATCCTGCAGGAAAAACGTAAATCATTAGCCTGTGGCTTCCACTGCGAATAATAAAGCCGAGGTTCAACAGAGAGTTTGTTTCACTGTACTACCTCCATGAAAATCCTGTTATTGCATTCGTGGCTTTTTGAAACGGCAGGGGAAGGGGAAAGGGGATGCTGGAGGGGGAGGCGCGGTGAATAGGAAGCCGACATTT
>PKQL01000723.1:0-13125 GCA_002916455.1 Penicillium sp. CF05 | reverse complement strand
AGACTACTARTAAGATATAAGAGCTTTYRGCTAGGCCGATCTAATATCTAATCCTTTATTATTATAAAAATATAAYCTCCGATATTAAAGTCTTCTTCCCGCTATCGCTTATTTACCTATTAAATTATTTTCTATTAGGAATCGGTAATCTACTACTTTATCTTATTCTAGATATTATAAAGCYRGRTTAATATATTAATAGCTTCTCGTTTATTCTATATTATAGTTYCTTAGTCTCTCTAGTTAAATAATATAGAAGGTTTATATTCCCGTTTAATAAAGAAAGGTGACTTCTTCGTTATCTCCTATATGTTACCTGCCAGATCTTCAAGGAAAAGAGTGCATTTCATTCAAAATACTAAGTATAGAGGGGGAAGAGAAAAGAGGAAAGGATCGTCGACTATAGGATCCTTTATATGTCCTTCGCTGTTAAACAAGACAAACATCCAAGTCGGAAACATTCAGCAGAAACTCTACAAGCTCTTGTCCTAGTCTGTCACGTGACTATCTTTATTTTCGCGAAAACACCATTATATGACTACTACTTCTAGATCGTTATATCACCCCCGGCTAAAACTATATTTAGTCTCTAAATGCTAGCTTATCGTCGTTAGTATATTCTTCAAGTATGATATCATTCTTCGAAGCCTTAATCTAGTCTTATAAACGTATTAGGGGGCTAGGCTTAGAAGGGTACTAGTTATAGAATTCCTAAACCTTCTATAGCGTATGCTTAAAGTTTCCTATAGGATACTATTATAGATTAAGATTATAGCCTAACTATTATACTCGGTACTATAGCTTCCGGTAATAAGTTCTCGTATCTAGTAATTTGTCGACTTCCTATTCGTCGTCTTTATTAACTTTAATCGGTAGAGGGGGATCTGTATACTATCCTTATAAGGGTTCGGTTATCGCTACCTTTCGTAACTTGCTAGTATAGAAAACTAGGTGTACCTAAATTAAGTCCGGTAGATTAAGTTTATAAGAATTGCCGACCTTCTTAATAATCTTATATAGACCACTTACTAGATATATAAGCTTCCGACCTAGCTAAGTAAGCTACTAGTCTTTTATCGTCACGAAATATAGTTATTAATACCGAAGTCTTCTTCCTATCGATTCCGATTTGCCTAGCGGATTTGTAACTACTATAACTATTACCAGCCAGTTCTTTTTAAACAAAAGAGTGCATTTCAACGAGAATACTAAGTACAAGGAGTAAAAAGAAAGGAAGAAAGGACCCTCTGGATCAGAGATCCTTTATGCGCGGAGTCCTGTCATATACAAGCAAACAATGCAAACAACTCGACTGAAGCGGAGACACCTAGTAGAAAACAATAACACCTTTTTTCGCGAAAAACATAGGGCGGAGAAGTCCGGCAGAAAGAAAAACTCCTTGCTCTAGATCGTTATATAACCCCCGGCTGAAATTGCATTTAGTCTCTAAATGCCGGTTTATCGTTATTAGCATGATCCTCGAGTATAACTTCGTCCTTTACTATATTAATCTAAGTCTATAAGCGGATAGGGGGCCTAGGCTTTAAAGGGTATTAGTTATAGAAATCTTAAATCTTCTACGGGGCGTGCTTAAAATTTCCTACGGGATACTATTATAGATCGAGATTATAACCTAGCTATTAGACTCTATATTATAGCTTCCGGTAATATATTCTTAAATCTAGGATCTTATTAACTTCCTATTCGTCTTCTTCGGAGACCTTAATCGGTGGTAGCGGATTAATATACTACCCCTAGAGAGGTTCTAACGTTATTACCTTTCGAAGCTTACTTAGATTAAATATAGGATAGACTCGAATCGAGTTAAGTAAATCGACACGATAGGCGTTTCTAACTTTCTCGAGAATCTTATATAGACCACTAGTAAGATAAGAGAGCTTTCGACTAGGACGATCTAATAACTAATCCTTTATTATTATAAAAATGTAGTCTCTAATATCGAAGTCTTCTTCCTATCGATACTTATTAGCCTAGCGAATTATCTTCTACTATAAATCTATAATCTACTATTTCGTCTCCTTCTAGATATTATAGAGTTAGGTTAATATATCTATAGCTTCTTACTCGTTCTATATAATCGAACCTCGGTCTCTCTAGTTAAATAATATAGTCGGTTCGTACCCTCGCTCGATAAGGAAAGGTGACTTCTTTATCGTATCTTATAGGAGAATTAATACTATAAAATCAACTATTAGTAAATATTCTAACTAGTTATCCTAGTTAAACTCTATATATAGTCTTAACCTCTAGGCTATATATTAATTCGTAATCTCACTTTAACCATTAGTCTACGGATAGTATACTATAGAGAGCTTCCTCTTAATTCCTAGGATTCGGTAGAATTCCGACTAGAATTCTAAAATAAACTAACTACTATAGTCTAAGATAATACTATTAGGGATACTAACCATCCGGAGAATATAGTCGATAAAGAGTCTTACTATTTACTTAGCCGTTATCTCCTTATAGTACGGGACTAAAATTAGTCTCTTACTAAAGCGATCTACCACCACGTAAACCGCGTCGTATCTATAACGATCCTTAGGAAAAGAACGGAAATCTATTATAATATACTACTAAGGTCTTTTAGGGATAGGGAGTAGATATAGTAGTCCTWGGGTTCGATCACGCTAAGGCTTAATTCGCTTATATATTAAATAGTTATAAACGTATCTCTCTATATCCTTAGTTAATTTAGGCTAGTAATACCTTATAGAAGTTATCTTCTTTAGCTTCTTAATACTAGGGTAAGCTATTAACGGTTACCGGTGTATATCGTCGAGTAGCCTTACTTATAAATCACCTTTATTAGGAACTTCGAGTCGATCTTTAAAAAGGAGAAGTCTATCTTATAGTGTCCACTTATTATCGCTTCCGCTCTTAGTAATTTAGCGGAACTTAGTTAGTTCTATACTCTATCTATTAGCCTATTTCACCCGTTCTATGATTTCCTAATACTAAGGATTTTCTAAATTAACGGGGCTTATCTCGACCGGTTATATACCCTCTTCTAGACATTCTATAGGTAGAAATATGATTTATCGACTATTATCTATATATAGGGTTTCCTTTCGTGATAGAATATCTACGATAATATTCTTCTTACTAGGTCGATACTTAATTAAAAAGTGGAATTAAGAAAGGAATTTACTCTATCTTATCTAGCGTTAATTTATTTAACGGGTGGTTATAAAATATTCTAGGGATTAATGATCGGTAAGAATCTCGAAACGATCCTTTTATAAGAGTCCTTTAAGCTCTAGTCGCTATTCTTATAAGGTACGGATAATAGCTAGAAGCTCCTTATCTCGTATCTTATAATTTATCTTAGTAGGCTATATTATCTTTAAGAAGAAAGCGACTAGGTGCTAGAAATTATCGTCTTCGTAATACTAGGAGAGAACCGCCCTAAGTACTCTATCTAATACGTCTATTTCTACCTAGGTTCGATAGGTTAGGTTATAGTAACGGAGAACCGGTGCACTAGTTAACTTTTCCTTAAGAAGTTAGAAGGCTGCCTTATGGAGTAGGGTCTATTTGTAGGGAATATCCTACCTAGTTAATCGATATAGGGGTTTCGAAATTACGCTATAGCTATAGATAAACCGGCGGTAGAAATTATAGAATCCTAGGAAAGATTACACACCCTTCACTATCGAAGGGGTCCTCTATAACTATATTATACTAATCTTCTTAGGGTCTACTATAATCCCGTTAGTACTTATAATAAACCCGAGAAACTTAGTCTTAGTAATAGCGAACTCGCACTTCGATAAAGCTACTTAGAGACTAGCTTTCTATAAACGAGAGAGTACCTCTCTAACCTATTACTAATACTATTCCCGGGTTTTACTATAGATTAGAATATTATCTATAAATATAACTATATATTCGTCTAGGCATTCCTTTAAAATACTATTTATAAATCGTTAGAAGGTAGTAGGCCTATTCGTTAGACTAAAAGGCGTAACCTTATACTTAAATAATCTATATCTCGTGCGGAATATTATAAGGTCTTCCGCTTCCGGTTTTAAGCGGATTCGATAGAAACCTTAGCGAATGTCTAGCTTTATAAAAAACTTGGCTTTACTAGTACGCTAGAGAACCTTATCGATTAATAGGAGAGGATAGTAGTCTTTCTTTATAATAGCATTTAACCTCCGGAAATCGATATAGAAACGGAGACTACCGCCGGGCTTCTTTACTATTAGGATCGGTAAAGTATATAGTGCGGTGCTTAGTACGATAAATCCTTTATTAAGATTCTTAATAATATACTATTTTACCGCCTTTAGCTCCTTAAGCGAGAGTTTATAGAGCGGGTAGTATCCGGGCTAAGCTTTAGCTTCGAGAATAATATCGTAGTCTACACTAGGTCGGTATAGGGGTAGCTTATCCGATTTCTTCTTAGAGAACACTTCGGCTAGATTATAGTATTCCTTCGGTAATATTCTCTTAATCTTATTAAGCTCGAGGTCCTTTTCGACTAATAATTTTATAGTGATAACTCGGTTAATCTTATAGAGGGAAGTTATAAAAATCTTAACTCCGCTTTATAGATCTTTCTATAATTTCACTCGTAGTCTATTAAATCTAGCTCTACTAACTATACGAATATCGATTAGGGGAAGCGGGGGTTCGGAGTCCTCTTCTATTTCGTAGGAGAGCGGAACGTCTAGTATTTCTTCGTTAAGATTCCGGATTATCTTCCTCTTCTCTTTAATCTGCTAATATCTATATTACCGTTTACGAGTATAGGGATAGGTATCCTTTAAAGGTTCTTAGGGCTCGTCGGCTCGTTTAAAAAGGCGATCTCGTCGGTCCGTATCTTTTTAATAATTATCGTTCTATAGAAGTTTCTTTAGGATTATCTTCGGTGTCGGAATAGAGATTTTATTAGCCACTTTATCGAATAGCGTCCTTTCCTCCGGCTAGATTATATAGTATCGTCGATAGTCTAAGAGAATATTATATTCGGCGAACTATATCCGTCCTAGGATTATATTATATCGTTCTAAGTCTATAATTAATATCGGGATCTATCGTTAGATTCTTCCGTCGATATAGATTATAAGAAAGGCTATATACCGAATCGGTTCGGCGGGTTTACTATTAAACCTACGAACTAGATAGACACTCTCGTCTAAGYCTCTCTACCTTAATCCYRAARCGTTTACCGAGTAGTAGGATCGTTACTAAATTAATAAATATATAYCTATCTACTCTAGTATCACYRAGTRCTAAAATARAAAATRAGCGTCTATTATATATTAGCTAWRTATTAAAAACTAAGCTATCTCTMGGACCTCTAATTAAYTTTTATAAATCTAGCGAAAATAGTGAYACCYTTCTTCCGCCTAGGAGGGAGACTTCGCCTAGGCRTRGGCTTTTCCCGAATCKGTATYGGTATTAGCTTCGAGCTCTATAATCTCGTTTATATAGGTAGGGTTCGTAGTAGGAGTAGTCGCTATAGTAGTAAGGGTCGGTTTCTTCTTCGGATATTTACGAGTTATATATCCTTACTCCTTATAATAGAAGTATCGTCCTTCTTTTATTAAAGTCTCTCTCTTAGTAGGCGATAAACCTAGAGTGGTAGTGTTCTCTCTCTTTACGCGGGGCGTGTTCGACTAATTTATAGTGGACGCACCTCCTCCGCCGGTAGCTAGGATTATAGACCGGGTGCGTGAGGACTTTACTTCCTACTAAAGACTAATCTCGTAGGCTATACTCTAGTAGTTCTAGGTAAAGACATCGAAAGGGATAGATAGAGTCTTAGTTAACTACCTATATAACCTAGCTCTAAAGTAGGTAAGGGAGTTTAGAATATAAGTCTCGCTTCCGATTTTCTACGACGATAGTAGCTTCTTTAGCTAGTTATATAAATTTAGTAAGGAAGTTAGTGAAACTATCCTTCGGTCTTATCTTTAGTTTATAGTATACGGTATAAGCTTCTACACGTCGGTTCGGGTTAGCGAAAATAGTTCTTAGGTGTGTGATAATATCTTTAGCGTCTCCGTAAGGGTTACTAGTATTAGCACTTATTCGGGGAGTAATATATAGTTATACTTTACCTTCGTAGCGACTCTAGATATAGAGCTTACGGTAGATAGGTAGAGGGTAATAGTCGGCATTTACTTCGAGCTTCTAACGGATTATAGTTTCCTAGGTCTCGAAACGAACTTCCTTTCTATCGCTAAGTATCGGGGCGTTAGGCATCTTTATAGTCTTTCGGGTAGTAGCGGCCTCTATAATTGGTGCGCCGGAGCTAGTCTAGTTCTAGAGATTTATAAGACAAAAAGCGAGATCACCTCGCTTATAGATTATAATATCGCGGTGAGCGGTGGCTTCGTCACGTTCCTAAGTAAGCGTTTTAATTAGGATCTCGGTTTCGATTTTCTCGGCCTAAAGGACGGTCACTTTATCCTCTAGTTACTAGATCTTATCTTTTAATTTCTTATAGTTATAAGCGAGCTCGTAGAATCGCTCCTTACTCGGAGTCTTATAGAGACGTTCACGGATCGAGGACTTATCTTCCTTATTATATTCACTAGTATTAACTAGTCTCTATAGATCGGGAGTTGGGGTATTCGGATCAAGAGTAGCGACTATTTCCTACTTATAGCTTTTATTATCTTCTTTAGGTACGATAGTAGGCTACTTACCGCAATTCGTTAGTGGGTTTCGTTTCGATCTAGCCATTTTAATTAGTCGGATATTTCGGTTCGGGATCGGGATTAAAGTCTTAGCTATACGATGCTAAGGAACGAAAGTGGGGATATGATAGGGCCGAGACTAATCGTAATAATAGTCTATACGGACGTACTACTAATGGAAATGAGAGTGGTACTTAGTATTATATTACTAGCTAGTTCTTTTCAAATAAAAGAGTGTATTTCAACGAGAATACTAAGTATAAGGAGTAAAAAGAAAGGAAGAAAGGACCCTCTAGATCGGAGATCCTTTATGCGCGGAGTCCTATCATATGCAAGCAAACAATGTAAATAACTCGACTAAAGCGGAGACACCTAGTAGAAAACAACAACACCTTTTTTCGCGAAAAACATAGGGCGGAGAAGTCCGGCAGAAAGGAAAACTCCTTACTCTAGATCGTCACAATAACTTTATAATCTACTCCTTCGTCTAAGTCTAGATATCCTATAGATTAGAAAGCATTTATATAGCGTCTTATTTATTTAGTGTTATAGTTTCTTAGTCTTTCTAGTTAAACGATATGGCCGGTTTATAACCTCTCTCGATAAAAAACGGGGACCTCTTCGTCGTATCCTAGGGAAGGATAGAAGCTATAAAATCTACTATTAGTAGTATTTCTAACTAATTGTCCTAGTTCTATTTAACGTACGGTCGTAGTCTCTATATTATATACTAATTCGCAATTTCACTCTAGCTATCGGTCTAGGGATAGTATATAGTTAATAACTTCCTCTTAATTCCTAGGATTCTATAGAATTTAGTCTAGAACTCTAAAACGAACTATCCCCTATAGTTAGAGATAATAACTAGTCTCTAGGATCCTAGTAGTTCGAATAACGTTATTAATAAATAACCGGGCTATCTACTTCGTATTTATATATTTATAATAAGGAATAGAAATCGGTCTCTTACTAAAGCGGTTAACTACTATAAAGATAGTGTTGTATCTATATCGGTCCTTTAGGAATAAGCGGAAATCTATTAAAATATACTACTAGGGTCTCTCTAGGATAGGGAGTAGAGATAGTAATCTAGGAGTCCGGTCTCTCTATACTTTAGTCCGCTTATAGACTAAGTAGTTATCTATATATCGCTTCACGTCCGTAATCTATTAAGGCTAGTGATATCTTATAGAGATAAGCTTCTTTAGCTTCTCTATACTAGGATATATAGTTATCGGTTATCGGTGTATCTTACTAAGTAATCTTATACGTAGATTATCTTTATTAGGGACTTCTAAACGCTCTTCGAAGAGAAGTAGTCCTTCGCGGAGAGACCACTTCGGATTACTCCCTCCTTCTATAATCTATTAGAATTTATTAAGCTCCGGGCTTTTATAGTTCGTCTACTTTACTCTTTTAACGATCTCTTACTCACTTTCTATCTCCGACTAGATTAGATTTATATCTACTAGACGGACACCTTCTTCTAGATATTCCTTTAGTAAAAGTGTTAGCTACCGATTATTATCGATATAAGGGGACTCTTTTCTTAATAGTATATTAGCTATAATATTTTTCTTCCCTAGGCGGTACTTAATTAAGAAATAAAATTATAAGAGGAACTCGCTCTACCTCGCCTATCGCTAGTTTATCTATTAGGTAATTATAAAATACTCGAGAGACTAATAGTCCGTAAGAATTTCGAAACGATCTAGTCGTATAAGACCTTCGAGCTCCGGTCTCTATTCTTATAATATACGGATAATAGCGATAAGTTCCTTATCCCGCACTTCGTAGTTTAACTCTATAGCTTATATAGCCTTAGAGTAGAAGGCTATTAGGTGCTAGAAATCGTTCTCTTTATAACACTAGGATAGTACTACTCCTAATATACCGTCTAAAGTATTAGTTTCTACTCTCGTTTTCCGTGCTAGATCGTAATAATAGAGTATCGGTGTAGTTATTAGCTTTTCTTTTAGGAGTGTGAAGGCTACTTTATAATACGCGGATTATTCGTATAGAATATCCTATCGGGTTAGTTAGTAGAGAGGCTTCGAAATCAGACTATATCCCTAGATAAATCGTTAGTAGAAATTATAGAAACTAAGGAACGATTATACGCTTTTTATAGTTAATAGGGCCTTCTATAATTAGATCACCTAGATCTTCTTAGGATCTACTATAATACTATCCGTACTTACGATAAATCTAAGGAACTTAGTCTTTATAACTATAAATTCACATTTCGAGAGCGTAACTTATAGACTAGCTTTCTAGAGATAAGAGAGCACCTTTCTTACTTACTATTAATACTCTTTAAGAGTCTTACTATAAATTAGGATATCGTCTATAAAAGTAACCGCGTATTTATCTWTATATTCTTATAGAATATTATTTATAAACCGCTAAAATATAGCCGGTCTATTCGTTAAACTAAATAGCGTCACTTTATACTTAAAAGATCTATATTATATACGAAAGGTTATAAGATCCTTAGCTTCTAGGGTTAAGCGAATCCGGTAAAAGCCCTATCTAATATTAAGCTTCGTAAAGTACTTTACTTTACTAGTACGTTAGAGAACCTCGTCGATTAGAGGAAGAGGGTAATAATCCTTCTTAGTGATTATATTTAGCTTTTAGAAGTCTATATAGAAACGGAGTCTACTACTAGGTTTCTTTACTATAAGGATTAGTAATATATAAGGAGACGCGCTTAGTATAATAAAGCCTTTATCTAGATTTTCGATAATATACTACTTTACTACTTTTAGCTCGTCGAGCGATAGCTTATAAAGGGGGTAGTATCTAGGTTACGCTTCGGCTTTAAGAACGATATTGTAATCTATACCGGGTCTATATAGAGGTAACTCGTCTAACTTCTTCTTTAAGAACACTTTAGCTAGATCGTGATACTCTAGCGGTAACGTCTTCTTAATCTCTTAGAGTTTAAGATCCTCTTCGATAGATAACTTTATAGTGAGAATCCGATCTATCTTATAGAGCGAGGTGGTAAAGATCTCGATTCTACCTCTAGGGTTTCTTTTTTTCCGTGCTTCCTATCTATCGAATCTAGCTCTCCTAATTATACTAATATTAATAGGAGGAAGATACGGCTTATCTTCTTTTTTATAGGAGGGTAGGGTATCTAGTATCTCTTCCTTAATGTTCCGGACTATCTTTCTCTACTCTTATATCTACTAATATCCGTACTAACGTTTATAGGCGTAAGGATAGGTATTCTTCTCTAGCTTTTATACCTTCGTAGTCGTTTTAGCTTTTTTAAAGAGACGATCTCGTCGATCCGCGTCCTTCTAGTAAATATCGTCTAATAGGGATCTCTATCTCTATAGGATAGCCCTTAGTATTAGGATAGAGATCTTACTCGCCACTTTATCGAAGAGAGTTCTTTCGTCTAGCTAGATTATTCGATATCGTCGATAGTCTAGGAGAATATTATATTCGGTAAACTATATTCGTCCGAGAATTATATTATACTATCCTAAATTAACAATCAATATAGGGATCTATCGTTAAATCCTCCTATTAATATAAATTGTAAGGATAGCTATATATCGTATTAGTTCTACTAGTTTACTATTAAAACCTCGTACTAGATATTCACGACTTAGTCTCTCTACCCTAAGTCTAAAGCGCTTACTAAGTAGTATAACTATTAACGAATTAATAAAAACGTATCTATCTACTCTAGTATCACTAAGTGCGGAAATAGAAAATAAGCGTTTATTATATATTAGCTATATATTAAAAACTAAGCTATCTCTAGGACCTCTAATTAACTTCTATAAATCTAGCGAAAAAAGTGACACTTTCCGTCCGCCTAGGAGGGAGACTTCGCCTAGGTAAGAACTTTTCCCGAGTCGATCTCGGTATTAGCTTTAAGCTCTATAATCTCGTTTATATAGATAGGGTTTATAGTAGGAGTAGTTGTTATAGTAGTAAGGGTCGGTTTCTTCTTCGGATATTTATAAGTTATATATCCCTACTCCTTATAATAGAAGTATCGTCCTTCTTTTATTAAAGTCTCTCTCTTAGTAGGCGATAAACCTAGAGTGGTAGTGTTCTCTCTTCTTTACGCGGGGCGTGTTCGACTAATTTATAGTAGACGTACCTCCTCCGCCGGTAGCTAGGATCGTAGACCGGGTGCGTAAAGATTTTACTTCCTACTAAAGACTAATCTCGTAGGCTATACTCTAATAACTCTAGGTAAATATATTAAATAAGACGGTATCCTAGTTCACTACCTATATAACTTAACTCTAGAGTAGATACGGAAGCTTCGAGTATAAATCTCGCTTCTAGTTCTCGACGATAACGATAGCTTCTTTAGCGAGCTATATAAACTTAGCGAGGAAATCGGTAAAGCTATCCTTTAGTTTTATCTTAAGTTTATAGTATACGGTGTAGGCTTCTATACGTCGGTTCGGGTTAGCGAAAATAGTTCTTAGGTATATAATAATATCTTTAGCGTCTCTATAAGGGTTACTAGTATTAGCACTTATTTAGGGAGTAATATATAGTTATACTTTACCTTTATAGCGACTCTAGATATAGAGCTTATAGTAGATAGATAGAGGGTAATAGTCGGCATTTACTTCGAGCTTCTAACGGATTACGGTTTCCTAGGTCTCGAAACGAACTTCCTTTCTATCGCTAAGTATTAGAGCGTTAGATATCTTTATAGTCTTTTAGGTAGTAGCGACCTCTATAATCGGTACGCCGGAGCTAGTCTAGTTTTAGAGATTTATAAGACGAAAAGCGAGATTACCTCGCTTATAGATTATAATATCGCGGTAAGTAGTAGCTTCGTTACGTTCTTAAGTAAGTATTTTAATTAGGATCTCGGTTTCGATTTTTTCGACCTAAAGGACGGTTACTTTATCCTCTAGTTACTAGATCTTATCTTTTAATTTCTTATAGTTATAAGCGAGCTCGTAGAATCGCTCCTTACTCGGAGTCTTATAGAGACGTTTATAGATCGAGGACTTATCTTCTTTATTATTATATTTACTAGTATTAACTAGTCTCTATAGATCGGGAGTCGGGGTGTTCGGATCGAGAGTAGCGACTATTTCCTATTTATAGCTTTTATTATCTTCTTTAGGTACGATAGTAGGCTACTTACCGCGATTCGTTAGTAGGTTTCGTTTCGATCTAGCTATTTTAATTAGTCGGATATTTCGGTTCGGGATCGGGATTAAAGTCTTAGCTATATAATACTAAGGAACGAAAGTGGGGATATAATAGGGCCGAGACTAATCGTAATAATAGTCTATACGGACGTACTACTAATAGAAATAAGAGTGGTACTTAGTATTATATTACCTACTAGATCTTTAAGGAAAAGAGTGTATTTCATTTAAAATACTAAGTATAGAGGGGGAAGAGAAAAGAGGAAAGGATCGTTAACTATAGGATCCTTTATATGTCCTTCCCTATTAAATAAGACAAACATCTAAGTCGGAAACATTCAGCAGAAACTCTACAAGCTCCAGTCCTAGTCTGTCACGTGACTGTCTTTATTTTCGCGAAAACACCATCACGTGACTACTACTTCCAGATCGTCACACTATAGGAGAATCGATACTATAAAATTAACTATTAGTAAATGTGAAGGGCTGAAGCAAGACTTGATTCAATCTAACTAGGCCAACATGCTGTTTATAAGAAGCTTGGAGGAGAGAAGGAGTGGAACAAGCGGGATAGCGATGGAAGAAGCAGACAAGGCGGTGGCAGAATAGGAGCAGCTATATGGCAGGGCCATATAGTGAGAAGCGGGTCTAACCCGTTACCTTACCCCCCCTCTTAGGGGTCGTCCGAATCATAACCGTCTAAGTTCTAGAACGGGGACGAATCGGGGTCGTTAGGGGGCGGAAGCGGTGTTATATTTCGGGAAGAAGTAGGTGAACGGCTAGGACAGTCGGCGATCTAGTAAGCCGGAGAGCCGTAGTAGTAATAAAGGCTATATCGGGCTCGTTCGGCTTAATCGTTATATATAGAGCGAGGTTTATATGGCGGGGACGTCGGGCGAGTGTTTGCTAAGCTGGTTCGAACTGGATTCTGACTAGTCTGGTTCTGGCTGGTCTGGTTCTAGCTGGTCTGGTTCTGGCTAGTCTGGTTCTGGCTGGTCTGGTTAGACCTCATAACCGCCCGCGAGCGGCCCTCTGAGGGCCGCCCGCAGACCCGCACTTTTGCGGGCGGAGGGCAAGCGACGCCTGCCCGCGGGTCGGGCAGGTTATTTTCTTGCCCTCAGAGGGCGGCCCTCCAAACATTTTGAGGGCCGACAAACAGGACAAACAGGGAAATCCCTAGAGTTGCATAAAATATGCATTCCTCAGCTGTATTATTTAGTATTTGGTTTACAGCTTAGTATTGTAGAAAATAAATACAACTAGGAGTAATCATTTAAACGGGCTAAATAACATCAAATCTT
>PKQL01000722.1:0-13134 GCA_002916455.1 Penicillium sp. CF05 | reverse complement strand
TGGAGGCTTTGTCGAGCAGGGATGCAGCCAAAACTCGAGAGGCCGTGGGTTCGAAGCGTCAAAAGCAGTGAGGGAATACCACTATGTTCTATAGAGACCTGAAACGAATTATCAAGATGTTTGTTTCCACGTGAAATAATCCTTTGGCCTTCTCCTAGCGGTTACAGAGGTCACATGTCGCCTTCGGTCAAGTTCCGCGCCAGAACCGCAATTTGTGACGTACCATGATAACGATTTATCACCGTGGGTGGGGTTCAGTACTGTAGTTTACCGCTAATAATCGCAGACAGATAATTATGACCGCGATGCTCATTTAGACATTGATAGAGTGGTCTGTAGGAAAGGTCTACGATTTGTTCGGGGAAAGCTCAGTCGTACCTGGATCGAATCAAACTGACCCGCTTTTCTTGGCGTATCCACCGTCCCCGAAGGGTAATTTTATCATTTTCATTAATCCAGCCAATCATGTCCCGGGGCCACAATGTCGCGGGTGTCTACGGCAAATCAGAGCGCGTCTGTCATTAAATTATTTTTGCTCCAAAACTAATACCACTTACTCCCAATGCTCCGCCAAATTTCGTCGCTTGTTTCCATAGGATTGATCCGCGCTTCCGTCAACTCCATCTCGCTTGCGCTGTGATGAGCATCTGGCAGTTGTGAAGGCGGACCGCAGGTCAATATGTAAGTCCAAAAGGGCCTAGCTCTTCTCATGAGAAACGCATACGATTACAAAATAGTCTCGGCCATTGATTCGTCCCAACCGTTTATCATTACCCGATCAGCGTTAGCCAGAGGATCCGCGTTAGCATCAAAATTAGCCATAGCCATGCGTACCGGGGGTTTCCGCGCTAGGCAGGGGTTGAATTCCAAATCCATTAGCGCAATCAATAGTATAACCCCCGTTTCTCTTGTTCACAGCCCTTAAGGCTGAAAGGCGTGATGGATGAAGTCAGTATATCAGTGGTAGATCCAGGAGATCATGTCGCATGGACTGTGCGCTATGCATGCCATGGAACGTAAGAAGCTCACGTTCCGTGCCGACAGGGGCGGGGCTGCGGCCCGGTTCTGATCGCTTTACTTTTTGGCGCAATGAGGTACTAGTCCAAATGTGGTTAGAAAGAATTGGCTCAAAAAAAAAAAATGATATTAACTAAAATATTAACTAAACCAGGAATTATTGACGGAGACATGCACGACATACCTATATGCGTCAACCCAATCTTGCAAGTGTCCTTTAATTCCCCAGTGCCATTCTAATCTCACCTCTTATGTGGAGGATAATCCACGAACAGCACCCAGGGAACTGAAGGCTACTTGGCCTGATGAAAACAACGTTGTTCAATCCAGCCTGAACCACGGTCGCATGCATATCATCCGGCTTATATGCAATTGGAAAAGATACGTTTAGAGTGCAAAAAGCGTTGCGATTTGCCCGGGGAAAGCTCAATGTGCTCCACCATACTGCGGATCGGGCCCTGGTTTGGTTTCCGGAGGGTTCCCCTGAATCCGACGGCCAAGATTGCGTCAATTGTTCTATGTCGGGCAGGGACATACTGAGACGACGGAGTACATTCTGAAAATCCCATTTTCTTCAATCAACTGAGCAATTTCAAATTACCATATTCATATCATTATCGCATAACAGGCAGCTATAGTCTCACCTAGTAGCATCCCTCAATCGAGATGACTCCACACGAGCTCCTCAACATCCCGCCATTGACTTCAAAAGGACGATTTGCGGAGCTTCCAGGTTGGCACAAAGGTCCTGTCCAATGACCGGCTCTGATCGGCTCATAAATCTGCCCAAGCGCAATGGCGATAGTTCAGCGAGATCGTGACACATTACTACGCGCCATGCCTAATACTCCGTGGTCCTGACACTAGACTCAACCTAGCTTAAGTCAAAAATCCAGGCTATCGGCATTACGGATGCACAACCTGATGTGTCAGAATAATCGCATAGTCGCCGTTTTGCGAACTTGTCGATACTTCAAACGAAGCACTAGTCAAAAATAAGTACTCTAGACGAGTGTATTACGGATGAAGGGGAATTTGATTTTCAGCCTACCATCGGACTAGCATCCAGCAATGTCGGCTAATGGCAGACATCTCTACGGCTTTAATCACGAGACACGAAACCGATCTTCCGCGCTAATACATCCTAATTCGGAGGGCCACCATAATCTCCGCCGAAGGGCCGTTGGCCGGATGGGATTAAATAAAGAACTGTACAAGCTTGGTCTGCGCGACCTAGGGGAAGAGAGTGTGACCGTGCAATCTCCGGTCTGGTGTATCGAATACTGGACGATACCTGTCTAGGTGGCGTTATATATACTACATAGGTCACGGACTACATAGCCGATGAGATGATATTTGCTGATTCATGTTCTCTGGCTAGATGAACAACCCCGTAATGCCTCCATGATAGTACACTTCCTCTGCAAACGGACTCAACTTCTATTCTCTTCAAAACTGCGGTATATATTGGCTAGCTGCCGGGAGCGGTTGGTGGTTGGCTTGTGTTGGCGCTTGTTGATTGGTCAAAGGAAGCGAATAGCTTTGAAGAGAGTTGGTACCAAGCGAACCCATCTGGCCGTTATACACCGGCCAGGAAGGTTGTAGCACATCAGAAGCAGGGAAGCCAGCAAATGTAAGCTTGTTTTTCTCTGCGGTTTTCTCTGCCTCTATCTTCTTCTCCAGCTGGCTCTGCGCATATTGAAAATTGCCGCTGACCTCCAGTAGTATGGGCAACAGATTATCACCGGCTGAGCTACCAACCTGTGCAGCGTCGGGTTGTTGTTGTTTCAGACTGGATATTTGGAACTCAAGTGTTTGAATCTTGGCCAGATTCTGGTCATTGGTGTCACTCAGCTGGCGAATCTTTGCCGTGGCTTGGGTTTTTTCCGCCTCTAGTCGCTGTATTGATTGTAGGAGCTCATCCCGCTCTCTATCAGCGTCCTTGAAACCCTGTAAGCATCGTCGATGAATGACACTCCAGTGCTTTCTTTTAGAGGTCTTCGCTATTGGCGAAGGGCTCTAGATTCCACATTCGGGTGAGTACTTGCTTTCACGAGATCAGTAATTACCGGACGTACCAAGGGTGTATGGAGGGATGCACCTTGGGTGCCTGACGGAGGGCCACCATGACCGGTGGTAGGACGGCATCGAGTCCGTTTGGGAGCAGCGTCTGACTCGGAACTGCCATGACCAGTATCGGCGGGGGCTTCGGATGTCGTTCTACGGGAAGGCATATCGAGTGTCAGCACGCCGAAAGGGGTGTCTTTGGAAGATGGAGTGAGTTCAGCATTGACCGTTCGGGTGGACAACGTCGGCTCTTATAGGTCTCCGGCGTACGCGCCAGTAGCCAGAACATTTCGGAGTTAGCCCTCTGCCGCTGAACTTGCGCCGCAGGATTGCGAGGTTGGCGGACCGGATGCCCAGTCATTGGTCCATGTTAAGACAACCGGCCCGCAATAATGGTTATCCTGTAATTTCCACACTATGGTTACATTGAGGGTCGGTGGTCAGCCGTTAACCATCACTTAACCGGTAGGTTTCTCAACGATGAACTTGCTTCGTCGTCTATAATTCTGCAGTTAGGTTTTGAACATTGTCCGGACGGCGTACTTTTTCTATCAGTAGGTAGCGCCCATTCACATCCCAATAAACATTATCATTGAAATCAGATCCCGGTCTCATTCAAACTGCCCAAGGTTTGCCAGACCATGCAATTTCGCCAAGTACCAGATCGCCGCTATTCGTGTATGTTAGTGATCTACCTGGTCTTTTCGGTTACTCTGGACGGTATACTTTGGCCCGGACTTCCCGCCGCTAAGTACTCGAAAAGCTCTATCAGACAGCGCGTATCGCGCCGAGCAGGAACTGATAGGTAAGCCAAATGTTGGTCAATTTCCGGTTTACTCACTCCTCCCGGTACATCAAGCAGTCCATCAATGATCGCCAATCTACAGTATGGTACACGCCGTAAGATATTTGCGGCAACAGTAGTGGATCATACGCCGATCTACGTTCGTAAAAGGTAGGTTTTGGGCGATCTRCGGATATAAGAGTCCGATTCGTTGGACCTTATAAGCTACTCCACATTCGAACCGGTCGCGACTCAATAGTGCCGCCACTCAACCAGATATCGAGAATGTATTGTGGGTTAACATAGATTTATCCCTGTCGCATAATTTCCGTATTCCCATTATTAGAAATCATATACCGGGGTACGCGATTTGGCTCAGTCTCGACCGTCTGGCACGCGTTAAGTCTGTCACATGCGGCACTGGCCCTGTTGGCCTTCCCTTGCGGGTTTAGCATTTATCGTTCTTTCTGTTGTCGCAAAGGCCAAGGTCCCCTTAGTCTCTAAGCTGGCTGTGTTTACTCGCCGTCAGCCGAGGGCATGCTATCAGTTTGGCGTGCATAGCGGTTTCTCTGTGAAAATGTGAATACGTGCTACGAGTCTTGGGTTGACAGTGTATACTACTACTCTAATCTTCTTTGCCATTTCCGTCCTAGCCGGTGCATAGGCATATTAGGGTTGGAGAGCACGAAAAGTCTTGCTACGGTCACAGGCGGGAGGTACATAAGGCACTGGGTGATTTCATCGTTGCATTGCACAATGTAGACCCCGRGTTCTCCCCACCGTTTCAAACTTGGGCCGGTTAACCGTATATGGTCCAAAAGAGCTCAAACGGATCGTTCAAACCCCGTAAGATGTGAGCCCATTGGAAGTCCAAGGAAACTCTAGTTGGAGACTGAATATTGACATAGAGCTATATATACAAGCCCAACCTCCGTTGCTCGAGTAAGCTTCCTAGTGCTTCCGCCAGACCTATMTCCTCGTTACTCCGATCAAGACACAACTTAGTGGCTGTCTTTATTCTGATAGAATGGATTCCTCGGTAGGCTTACTAGACCCCTTTCAAGCTCCATCTAACTCCATAATAGGAATATCTTCGACTCCTCGCGAGGCTCGACAGTCGGGCAGTCCGGGCAGAACGAGCCCAGTCCAAACTTGAACAAGAATTGAGCGCCTCCAGGGCTGCCGAGAAGCAAGCCACGGAGGAGCTGGGCCATGTGTCCAGATTAGCGGATATTTTCTTTGAACTCAGTCAAATTCTGGGCGGCGTGGTAGATCATTGGCTGAAGGAGCGCGGAACCAAAGAACCCGGTCAAGAGCCGGAGTCAACAAAGGTAATGCTTGATGTGTTGTTGAAACAGTTGGAAGCACAGGAGTTGGCCAATAGCGGTGGAAGTTCCGATGATGCCTCGGAAAGCGGTGACACAAATGCAGCGGCATAGTGCAGCTAAGTCATGGCTAAACGAGAGCTTACCGTGCATCGTTCCTTGTTCATGTACATTGGTTATTGCTTGTGAAATGACTGGGTTTGTTCACGGCTTGGTCGCGTGCAGAACCGTCGTAATATTATTTTATCTACTTTGCTATGGCCGTTGAAACGGATCCGTTTCTACATCTGCCCATATATGTGCCGTCGTATCCTTAGTTCAGTTTATAACACCTCTTTCCTTGGAGCCGCCACGGTTACATTTCAATTTGTACTAATTATGGAAACCAACAGATTTTCTGTCGTGCTCAGAAGCTGACGCGAGAGCTCCAACATGTTCTGGAAGACGACCCTTCCAAGTATACCATCACCGAATCGCTACCCCGGACTCAATCTGCCGCCAGACTGGAAAGTGCATTCGAATGGGACCGCATTCGACGATCGGCAGCTCCATCGCCAGAATTAATTTCTAAGAAATTCCAGAAGTAGAAGATGCAACCAGACAGCTCTGAGCTCGACATGCAAGTCCAATATGGATATCTCTCTCACATCAATACTGAATCATATAGCAGAGGGCTATTGTTGAGATGGTGAAGGGGCTGCTCCTCAATAAGCCAATATACATGCTCGTAGTTGGCGGCCCTGCTGGAAAATAATAAAGCATTTGTCAGGCCAAATGGTTATAATAAAAGGTTCTGTTGACGTACCGGCCGCTACCATTCATACTGCGTGGGGAGTGTGTTTATCGAGAGTTGTTGTCGATTTCTTGTAGCGTGTGAAAACGGGTGATCAAACGGTATACGCTGACTGTTTGTGCCTACTATGTAGGACATGCTAGTCGGCCAGCCGTTTGCCGGTAGAACAGACTGGTGGTACCCATCTTGCTGAGTTTGGGTGGCTTCCTCTGTTTGACTGGCCTGGGCGTGTAACCGGTCCATCCATCTTTGGGCGCACTTTTTAGTTCGGGAGGAATGACGCCTGCATTCTGCGCATAGCATGTACCTTGCGGCTTTTGAGAGTCCCATTGCAGGTGAATGACCGGTAGGGAGATCTTGAAACATCTTGAGACATATCGCTCCATCTATCCGTGAATCCTTGGACACAGGATTTTGACAACGGACTCCATTGTCTTCAACCCATCGGCACTTTAAATGATGAGTGGGATCGCCAACAATTTGGCCGAGGAGTGACTGAAGATAGTCAGAGCTCCAGTGCATATTATTGGATGGTACAGAAGGATGTGCAGTAGGTACAATGACATCAAAGGAAAAAAGATATCAGGTCAGAGAAAATGAGGAATCTTGGTAAATTTTAAAGGGTACATTCTTCATATTARTAAWGTGCTCCGGATGGACAGTGAAATCTCTCGTGGACCGGACGGTCAAAGCGTCTAGTGAAAGAGAAGAGCCCTAATGGCCTTTGGTTTATCACCCCTACAATCGAAGCTTCTATGTTGCACATGACGAACGCTTTTCCCTTCTCCTAGGAAAGCAATACAAGTTCCTAGGAACACGAGGGTCTCTCAGGTCCTTTCACAGACTTGTATTATAAACATCATTGTTACTTAAGCATTTTTATAGCCAATAGGTGTCCGCCTTTATCAACGGTTGAAGGCTGCTAGGTTCCTGGGAACGGAAGTCAGGCTCCTGGGGTTCAAGTATGGGCTCCTAGGTCTGCATGGGCTCCCAGGAATACCCGTGTCGTTCCTTGGAGCACCCGTCCGGTTTCCAGAAACACATATTCAGGCTCTAGGAGACCGAGTGCTTCTGGGAGCTCAACCGTCTGCCCTGCAAGCCAAGGACCTCTAGATTATCGCCTCCCATATCACTACACAACCTCATGTATAACAGATTCTGGTAGCAGAGGGGGGTTACTATAAAGACTCAAAGAGATTCATCGTGGTACGGTTTCGAATAGCCATCGCCTCCTTGATACAATTTTTACCTTACATCGACGTACCACACTCAATATTTCAGACTCCCAATGGCTTTGGGATCCCTTGATTATCTGTGAAATGGGGCCTCTTAGGGAAATTAAGACCTGTTGTGGCATTACCAAGAAAGGTGATGCTTGCAAGCTGATAGTGAAGAAAGAGACCCTCAAAGAAGGTCGTCACAAGTTGAACAACCTAGCACGAGGCCCATTCAATCTTTCTACTCTTGACTCTCAGCTCAGCGACCTTGTATCATTCTTTCTCTGCAAACAGTGGCATCGAGAGCGTCAGCACAATGATGTTAAACAGCGGTGGTTTGATGCAGCCGTGCGTAATCAGGCCGATGTACAAGAATCCCCACGCCAGCGTTTTCCACAATTTACCGCGGAAGAAATCGACGGACCGCAACAGGAACCAGCCAGCACTGCCTCGGAGACAGATGGGTTTGCTCCCATATGGGGTGTTGACGAGGCTTTTCCGAGGCTTCCTACCTCCACATGGCTAGAGGTATCTCGGCCTCCTGGTCGGGATGTGACACCTGGCATGCTCACAATGAATCGCGTGCCCTGGGTTGTTTCACGGGATGATCCAGCCATCCTGTCCATCCACAATGAATACGGTGGATTGCACTCCCTCCAGATTCACAAGGTTCGCCAAGCGTCCTGTCCAGATGGTAAGATGTGCCCTATTTGCTTCGAGGGCGATAGCGACGACCTGGTCATGTTGCAATGCGGTATATGTAAAGGTGTGGTTCATTTGGGGTGCATGGAGGGCTGGCTCGCCCATCGTTTACCGGGAAACAACACCTCTTGCCCAATACAGTACGTAACTYATCACCTTCTAATCCCCCGGGCTGTTCACTAATACAGATACAGTCGATGTAATGGATCGTTCCGCGCTCTCTTACGCTCGTCGGCCGTTGGAAATGCTACCGGCGACTCGACAGCAGAAACACCTCTCGAAGACACATACACACCAGTAGAAGAGACAAATGTGCCAACAGCACCTCCGCAGCGTCGGTCAACCCAGACTACCCGGCGTTCAGACCGTCTTCGGGTYTCCTCAAGCCCATCCCTTTTCCGTCGATCACCTCGATCGAGACGGGTTCCCGATCGCTTCCTACCCTAGGTGTATGTTCCACATAAACGAATGCTAGTTTACGAATGCACGAGATCAATGAGTTTCACAGGATCAGATTTGTCGTAGGGCTATGCGCAACGTTTTTAGTTCCATTTCTGAGTAAAGACAAGAAATTCATGTTCAATTCGGTTTTAGGGTGCATTGAACGCGGTTATATTTTGCGGGGTGGTCTATGAACAGATATGGTTGGACCTTTCCCAGGCCGGTTTCACCGCGTTGGTCGTTTTTCTGACGCATCTTTGAACGCTTGACCTAACAAAGCTGGACAGTCATGAACACAAACAGCCACGCTCGGCTCGGTAGGTCAGTGTCAAGCTAGCACTGCAGCGAGGCAGCCATGACCTTACAATCTTCATGACCTCATTATACAAATAGTAATTGTCTGAACGTCTCTGGGTACATATTTTCCACTACTCAATATTGACGCCTTGAGCTATACCAAGTCTATCATATTCCTTGCAGGATGGATCCCATAAAGCGCCAGCCTTCTCGACCTGAGCCTAGGTGGCGTGACGGAACGCCCGATTGGGCCGYTTTGGAAAGAACATCTCGTCCTTCTGCGCCGTCTTCCAGGCCCCAGCCCGGTCCAGTGGTAATCCCTTCTACWCTGCCTCTTCCTCATCCTGCGCAGCAGGAAAGTCAAATGGAAGTTCGGAATATTCAGCCAGTCTTCGAAAGTCCATGGTTGACTTACGAGGCGATCGTGGTGATCTCTCAAGGACAGTCTGTCTTTCTGGCCCGACACAGAAAATACAAAGCGACACTCGTCGATATCCACCTTTTGAAGCAGCAATTCTCATCCGTCAAGCCATTGCTGGAAACAATCAACCAAACGTCACACCCCAGCTTTCTTGGTCTGGTGGGGTGCTATTGTTGGGAGGAGCAGGTATTTCTGGTCCGGGAGCCAGTAGAGCTCTCGGTAAGTCACATCCTCGCATCAAGATGCACTATCACTGAGGATGAAATTGCTGCAATTGTTCGGCCGGTATGTACTACTCTCAATGGTTGATGCGGGAAAGCAAACGGTGCTCATGCCCGATAGGTTCTCGGGGGTATTCAATATCTGCGCGGTCACGGGAGAGCACTCGCTGCCTTGAGTGCCGATACTATTCTACTCACGGAACTTGGTGGGGTCAGGATCGGTGAGTAAATATCTGGGCATAACTGGCGGGCCACATGAGCATGAGATTCTGATAGTTGACCATGTCGCAGCGGGAGTGGAGCATAGTTGCCAAATCAATGCAGCCGAGATGGACGCTGCCACTATGAAGCTGTTTGCCTTAGCTGAGATGGTGGAGAGGCTAATCATGAAGAATCCTTCACAATATCCATGGAGTGCCGAGATAAAAAATCTGCCTGAAGAGCTAAAAAGATGCGATTCACCGGAAAAGCTGCTACGCGTAAGCCTTGACCTCCTCTCAGCCCTCTGCGTCATATACTGACCAAACAGAGCAAATTGTTCGAGCAATTGGGGGATGAGGGCGAACTGAAGATGCTGGTGAACGCGGCCAACAAGACTGCTTACCACAATCTAGAGTCATACAAGCGCATATAAACGTGGTAATGCGGAAATGCGGCGGAAATTCGTACCTCTTACCGTTTAGCAGATGGGAAGACGCGATTGAAGGTACTATACGTTTTGTACTGCGGATGGTACGGAATTTGGAGGCAATCCGCGGCCCCATCTGAGGAGGTAGATTGTGGAGGCTTTTTTGAGATACAGATATATTATCCACATTACACTAAGTGCTCACTATAATTATCTTATGCAACAGCGATTACCATATACTTCAAGCCCCTCAAAAGTTGCGTTAAATCGTCACTAAACCCTCATGTATGAAAGTAAGCGACTCATCCAGATAGTGCGATTAATCGCTGTCCCGGTTGGAAGATATAGTCAGACATGGGCAAATCTCACTATTTTTGTTCGTAGCTGAACTTGGCTTTGTCCGTAAGAAGAACCTGCACGACATTGTCAGGATTCGGAAGGCTTCACCTGTTCATACCATGATTTTGGGGGATCGTTTTCAGTTTGTGGAAAAGAAGACAAAACGTGCTTAGATAATTTTTATCGGTTCCAAGTTGACTGGTGATGGCAATAGAGATAGAGTGATGAAAGTAATGCAACCAGATTGTTAAACGTTTTTGAATTAAGGGTTCTGCAAAGGCGATATGACGAGGGCAAGGGAAGCTTAAATCACACTCGTGGCCACCGGTCAAGCATCACTTTCTTCCTACCGACCAGTGGTCCTGGGAGCATCTGCTTGGCTCCTGGGATTGCTTCTCGGTTCTCCAATTCCATAGTAGACATGCATGGACTTTATGAGGTTGCTATGATTGAGATTCTACGGAATTTGTGCATTTATACCAAGCACCAGACTTGATCCAGTTAAACGGAAAGAACAGCCCCAAATGACATACTCTAGGTACCGGGTGATGACGTTACAAGCTCAATTGAAAGCTAGTAATACCCCAATACGAGTTGGATCATCTGCTAGATTAGCTTCCTGGTTTGTCTCATTCGAGCCATCACACATTGATCCTGAGACGCGGCTTCCAGATAAGCCATTGGAGATACGAGATTATTTGTCCGTATCAGACACGGTCCTCGCTTCGCTGACAGCCCGTGTCAATGGAGCGGACTTATCTAGGGTAGGGGCTTTCATGGTGCATATGTAGATGGCGCCAGTAACAAGGAACTAAAGGCGATCAAGCGCACTGATTCCGTATCAGTCTTCCATCTATAAGAACATTACAAGTATACCTGGTCACGCGTAATCCCTTAATTCCTACTGTGGTTTAGTCTGTCACGTGCTCTTTTTAGCCACTTTAGGTTAGACGCGGTATCTACCCAGCAAAATGCCGGGTGGTGATTGCTTCGAGCTGAGTACAAGAGACACAATTAAACTCTTGGCAGATGGAACGGGATCCTGTTGGTAGTGCAATAATATTTATATGGAGGCATAAATAGTGTTCCGCGTACAAATTCGGTTGGCGTACAACAGGTGCAACTGCTTTGTGAAAGGTGAGCACAGGATATATATAATGACTAGCACGATCTGACGTTCCAACCACGAACCTAGTGAACCTGGTCCTGTATGGCCTGGGAGAGCCCTTCGCGCTTGTTATCTCCTGCTAATGCGTCGTAAGACAAATACCCACGTCCGTAATCGCAACAACGCGTATTTTGCACGACCATAGCCGCGTTGCGATAGGCGCAAAAGTGATATATCCCAAAGCGGGGGTTCAACTGCAGACCCACCCAGGAGTCCCCACTGGCCGGATCGCTATCGCTCACAAGATACACGAACACCCGATGACAAATGTCAGTCAAGACACCTCGTGGCGTATCGGAGCTAGCACCATGCTGTCTATGCTATCACAATATTCACGTTGCCTGCCTCCATGCAGCATCCCCCCCTCATGCGCATCGTACTCCTGCAACACCTGCATAGCTTTGGTGATCCCTCCACTGACACGAACCAACTCGTCTTCTAGTTGAGTTGCTCGAGATAAATTACTATCCAACTCGTCCTGGAGTTGACGAATTCTTGTGTGTAATGTGCGATTCTCGCCGAGGGACTCCTGGAGATGGATGCTGGTGCGGTCAAGCTCGTTCTTCATGTTATTATTGGCGCATTCCAGCTCGCGGATCTTTGCTGTGAAAGAGCCGTTTCCCTCCTCGTCAGTACGGGCTGACCCAGACTATATTCAAATTTAGCACTGCGTTAGCCTCAGACAACTGTCAATCGCAATGCCCACCTCTTCTCTTGGCAGATGGTCCCGTTTCAATTGGGCAACCTGGAGCGTCTGCGGAGTAACTGCCTCAAGCGACCGGCCCAATTCGTCGCAAATGGACCTGTACAGACCCACACTTCCACTGCTCAAATTTGACTGCAACAGGCTCTTCTTGGACTCCGTCACCGACCAAGCGTATTTATCTCCGACTGATGGCTGTAGGCGGACATCGCTGGGAGCGACGACAAGACCAAGTCGATCATCTGACAATTAGTTTCGCTCATCAGGCGGAGGAAGACTATAGCATACATATATGGGCTGCTAATGCCTCACGACACTGTTGTCTGAAGAAAGCGCGCCTTTCGTTGCTTGTGAGGACCATGATTATATTTGATCTGTTCTGTCAAACAAGGCTCAACCCCTTGATATATGTTCAGTTTAGGCGTTAGGTATCGTACGCCTCGACGACTTATCGACTGAAGATGATCTGATTGTCGTTCAAGCATCAACAACCCAGTCGGGCCAACCGGTTACCGATGACCATAGTTGACCGACCGTTGGAAATTGTCAACTGGCTATGAAGTCCCACGACAACGGTATTAGCAATACTCGTCAGATATGTGACCATAATCTGGATAATTGACGTTTTCGACCATGAGTCCTCATGCGACGCATTTCACCCTCGCTCTGGGCTGATGTTATCAAACTTCTGCCGCTTGTTGGACCAGTCGGGCAGCCCTTCCATCCAAACCACGCTGGGGCATGTCCGCCTGGACAGATGACTTGAGGAAGGGGAATAAGATGATTACCTCTGTTCCTATGTAAAAGCTCTGAGCCCAAGCCCATTTTCCTCGTGAAGAACCACATGGTATGTCACTTGTGGGCCGTAAGTTCTCCAAAGTTCTGTCTCGTTGTCTTTCCAGCTCGGTATCTCTGCCCATCGACGGAGAGATGGAGCCTCATCAACCAGGCCCTGGTGGGAACCAGAAACCTTTCGAAATCATCCCCAGCCCGTTCGCAGCCTCCCACCCC